>VXBC01002294.1:1979146-2039636 GCA_013399945.1 Ploceus nigricollis
ATGGGTGGAACTAAACCAGAGCTCTGGGCCAGCACAAAGCCCCGTGTGTAGATGACATTGAAACAAATTAAGAGCAATACTGTTCAGCTGCATTACTGTACTCCCTTCTGTGACTGGCTTACTGTAACTGCTCTGATGTTTCTGTGCACCGAGTCTGGCATTGTTTAATGTAAAAAGCTGAGCTTGGCCTGTATGTATTGAATTTATGAGCTGACATCACTGTTTCTGGTGGGTGGCAAAGTCATGCCTTCATTTACATGAATTGCATGCTCCCTTAGGACTGTGGAGGGAGTGAAATGGCAAAAGCTAAATCCATTCTGGTTTGGCTCTCATCTTCAGAAAACTGGCCTCATGCTGGCATACAGGGTTCTCCAAACACTTCTTTTATATTTAAATAGAATTGAGTGTGTGATGTTGCCATTGCAAGGCAGGTAAATTTCAGCTCTGTAGGCTAATGTGACTTCATAGTGCAGGATGCCCTCTGATACAAGCAGAAAAGCTTACACAGGCACCACCAGTAAACATGCCCTTTTTTTGCCCCTTGCTGAAGTTCAAGCTGCAGATGCATTCCTCTGCAAAAGCAGACACTGTTGCTTACTTTTGTCACTGGGTGGTGAACCCATTTACAGGAATCTGTTGCACTTAATATTTCTAAATTTGAAATTAGTGCTGGAGCTTAGTGCTTTATGGCCAGCTCTTTTTGAGATAAAAACCAATGCTTGCATATGTGGAATAACTTTGTGCTGGAGGTTGTTAGTCACATGGTTTGCTGGGTCTTTTCCCAGTAAATGTATATTTGACTTACATTTATTGTTTGGTAGCTCTTTTCCTTTGTTTTCTGCCACAAGACTGCCTGACTAGCTGGTTATTAAAGGTTAAGCAGTGAGGGAATCTTTAAAGGGAATCTATGAAGTGAAGAACACTAATCCTTGTTCTGAATGGAAAGCTCCCAAGATAGTATCTGCAGTTACAGTGCCTGTGCTTTCCTGCTGAAGTACAGAGGAGGTTATCACTGCCCTGGCAGTGCTGTCCTCTCCTGCCAGCCTGACTCCTCCCTGGTGCCCCTTCAGGGCCCTGCGTGTGGCCGGATGTCTCCCAGTCTCAGCAGATAAGGCAAAGGGCAAGAGGAAGGTTTGTTATCTCTGTTCCAGAGATACACCCCGAGCGTGAGGAAGTGGTGACTTGTCCAGAGTGGTGACTCCTGTGAGAGCAGTTGCTGAGGCTGCCTGTTCCTGTGCTAGAAAATACACACATATTCTTTTTAACTCCCTTGCACTGTGCATGTGTTTCTGGTCTGCGTTTTCCTCTTTCTCTACACATACGTGATGCCCCTCGCTGAACGGAACAATTACACAGAAAGCTTTGTATGGCTCAGATTTCTGTGCTTGAAGTCAAGTGCCACCATAAAGAATAGAGTGCACTCACCCTGTCTTTGTAAGGGAACATTCCTGCAATCAAAAACTGATTTCAGTGTGTTTCTGTACATCACTTGGAGTTTGATGGCCAAACTTGTGCCTTTAAAAAACCCAGTCTGGTAAGGACCTATACTAAGAACGGAAGTACTTTTGATCATACACATTCAGTAGCAGTAGCTGTTCTCCAGCAAGCAAAGGTGATTCTTCCTGGCTCCTGCTGAAAGCAGAACTGAGAGTTGTCACCAAATATAACACAGATACTGCTTTTGGCAAAATGCCTTTTCTCTGCAGGACAAGTCATAAGGGTTGTTCCAGTCAACAAAAGAGCATCTAATCTCAAAATAATTGGCTGCTTTCCTGGAATTGTCAAAGGAGTCTGCTGAGCTTCCGGTACCTTTTGCTAGAAGTAGTACATGGGGATCTGTAAACCATTGGTGTTGGTGACATTGAGGTCCCTGGGAATTTTTTTTAGTCCATGCTGGTGTGTAATAGTTGTTAACTTCCTGGAAGATAGCATGCTTCCACTTCCTCTGTCAGCTCATTCACTAAGAAACTGCTTCACTTCTCCTTTCTCTGGCCAGGTACGCATCTCTGTGGAAAGGATGCCTGACACTTTACACGGGACGAGGAGGGGAGCTGCATAAAATTGGGGAGTAAGTATTGTGTGTTCATACCTCTCAGCAGAGTGCTGTGGTAAGTATGAGACCTGGTAGCTCTTAGGAAATGGAATTCAGGGCAGCAAAAGTGTGTTCTCGGTTGGTCATGGATGTAATGAGCTCTGACCCTGTCTGGGCTGTAGGTACTTTGAGGAAAATCAGCCTCCATCGTTGGCACAGGTCTAGGAGGAGGAACTGTATAAATGACAATCTGCTCTGCTTACCTAGGCCTTATCTTGATTAACCACTTCATTTTGGTGGAAGCCTTTTGTATGTCTGTCATCCTTGAGGGACAGGCAATGCAGAGAAGGAAGAGCAAGGTCACTCCAGTGAATCATATCCAAGCAGAAGCAAGCCTCATTAAACCTGCTTTAAACTGCCCACAGACTGGGGCGACAGCTCCTGCCTAAGAACAAACATGAGTAACATACTTGAGCAATAGAAAAAATAGCCACATTTTCTAACCAGAAGAGTACTTCCACTGTTGCACAAAGTGCTGTGGGAAACCTTGCAGTCATCAGGGAAGTGGGGCTCTGGGATTGCTACATATCCTCCTGTATGGTTCAGAAGTGCCTAGTGTTCAGATGGATTTACACGAAAAAAATCTACAGGTTGTCTTGTACAAAATCCATTACCTCAGAAGTGTCACCCAGCTGACTTACTCTCCAGCAGGCTGGAGTGATGATAGTCCTTGTCTGAGTTGTACCTCCCAGCAGCAGGTGGGAGCTCCACTTGTGTTTAACCATTCCAAGCAGTGTAATGATCCAGATCTTTCTTCTTCTCTGCCATAATTTCCATGTTGTGGGTTGATGAGCCTATTCTGCCATAGTCCCCTTGAGTGGAAAAGGATGCTTTGAATTTCATTGCCTGTTTTGGGCTCCTCTGTGCTATTACTGTTAATAGGGCACTGCACAATATGGGAGTGTGTGGGAGTGAGTTTTCTCTAGAGGTGTAATGCAGTCCCTGTCTGGGAGCAGGCTGGGTGACTCAGTGCCTCAAGTGACCTTGTGAGTGGGTGCTGGACAAGATTATGCAGCTGGAAGAGAGACAAAAGGAGCCCTTTCATCACCTTTTGTTTTATTTAGGCCAGTTTACCTCCTTGATTAAATGAATGCTTGCCTCTGCTTGATTGAAATGCCCTCACTAGGAAGATGTGGCAGCCTCACCACAAGCCTATAAAGGGATCAAAGAGCCTTTTAATACCTATGGATATTTTCTGAACAGTGGGGTCTGGATTAACTACTTCTAGGTGATGGGATGTGTCAAGAATATATGCTCTGTGAATTGTGGAGTTGAGAACTCTGTTAAAAAATGGCTTTAGAACTTTCTAATAATCCCAGTTTCTTCCCAGGTTCTGCATGGTGTACTCAGAAGTGCCAAACTACAGTGAACCCAACTCGGAACACATCGGGCAGAACAAACTGGTATGTTGAACTTGTCTGAGGCTTCTGGCCTAAAGTGCTCTTTGTTCTGAATATTTCACACTAGGCTATGATCAGATGTGACTCTTCTGGAAAAAGGGACTCAGTGATATATAGCTAAAAATGAGCCAATAATTGAAGTAGCAGATAAATTCCATGTGGAGCCACTGTAAGAACACAGAGGGGAAAAATCAGCCCCTTTCTGTAAAAATGTGAATTTTCTTTCTCTGATCCATGTCCTTTTTTTCTTTACCTTTCTCTAAAGGCACAGGGTGAACAGAATAATATTTCTGCATCAAGTGGTATGGGTACTTGTACTTTTGGGCCACTGGGTAAGTTTTTTTCAGTGTTTAGAAGTGAAAAAATGAGAAACACTTAATGGGAATAGAAATTTATTTCAAGGGTTCTCCATTCTTGGGATAAAAAAGTGTACTAAGCTCTAAAAAGTCATTCAGACTGGGGCCAGAACCTCAAGCATGTAAGCATGAACATTTCCTGAAGCTGTTTTTAGGATTTCTTCTGTAGGAGAGAGGAGGAGATCAGAATATTTGGGATGCTTATATCACATAAGGGGTCTTGACTAATCTTAAATTGTTGTGATGCTTTTGAAAAGTTTTTGCTGCACTTGAAATTCTGCTTTTTTAAACTTCCTGAGACATTGGCTTTAAAAATTACTTCACTCTTGCTAGACACCGTGGCTTTCCTGCCTGGTTAGCTCACGAAAACAGATGGTGGTAATCTGAATTCCAATATTTGACTTACCCAGATAATTTTGTGCTGTATTTAAACATAGAATCTTAAATATGAAAATGCTTCAAGGCTTTGAGCAGGTGTAAACTGGGAGGGAACCTTAGTTCCGGCCTGCCTACACAATGCCCATACTCAGTAGCTGGTGTTATACAGCTGTTATCATGACCTTCTTGCTTTAGTTGAGAAAGGGATGGAGGGAAAGTAGTTTGGGAAGGGAAGGGAAGGATAAGCTGTGATTTGGGGTCTTGCAGTGCCAGAGAGGCTTTTCCTTCTGGTCTTCAGGGTTTGGTGTTTACTGCAAACTCCACGTATTCCCTGTTGGTAAACTTACGTAAGGAATCGGTGATTTCAACCCATGGAACTCGTAATAACGTTTTTTCTGTCTTTTTAGGAAATGGTTTACAAACTGGACCTGAAGCAAGTGGATTTCCATTCACATATAACCACGGCCACATTTATGCAGGTAGTGGCAGAGGCAATGGACGAGGACCTGTAAATCCAGCACCAGCTAATAGTGTTCAGCCTCTTCCCCCTGCTGTCAGTAACGGGAGGGACCCACGCAGGGCCTTTAAAAGATGACTATGCCAAATGTGGTTGTACAGCTTGCTTAAACTCTACACTCTACTTGAACACTTACTGCACTTTTATTTATAGTTAACTGTGAACCAGTTTGTCCTTTGTTTTTTTTTTTTTTTACCTTTTGGTGTATGGAGCAAACTTGATGTGATCTATTTCTTGTTTTGCATCAGGGAAGCACAGTGAGTCTTCCCTGTACATAAAGGGGGTAAGGGGGAGAAGGTGGATACGAGGCAGTAAGGGTCATAGGTGAAAATGTCTCAATTAAAACTCAGTGCCCTTTGCTGAGTAGAAGAAAATTTCAGTTACATACATGTATTTCTGTTGGTCAGCCGTGTAGCCTTAATAGGTCTACTCTGTCCTGTGCACGCATGTGTTGACTTCCATTAGGGATAATGGGAGCTCTTCGTATGGGAAGAGAAATGAAGGGAAGAGCAAAAGTGCTCTGGTGAGCTAGGTGTCCTGGGAATGAATATGGCTTGTGAAGCAATAAGTGTAAGGAAATGGTGGTGCCAGACCTAGTGGTGTTTCTGGAATCAGGGAATGGATAGCTTGGATCAAAGCTGAAGATGTGGTGAGTGTTGTGAAGCTCGATTCTGATTCCAGAAAGGTGTGCACTACTTGAAAAATTCTCTAAACACCATTATCACTGTCAAGGAAAGTGGCACTGATTTTTGCTTTGGATAGAAGCATAGATATTCGTTCTTGCTTTGCATGAGATAGCAGAATAGGAGGATCTAAATTCAGACAGTGTTGGGAAATACGCTTTTTGTAGCCTTTCCTTGCGTAAAAGCCCAAGGTTACTTTGCAGGAGCCTGAATTTCCAGGAGTGGACTGTTCTCAAATGCTGCATTACCCATCTCTTCAATGAGTCTGCCTACTCCTCCTTCCTTCGTTCACTTTTCTGAATAAATTATGTATTAGATGAAGCTGTATGTGTGGATTGCAGAGGTACTGGCCAAGCACACAGCTGCACTTGTGATGCTGTTAAGCTTTCCTTCCTCTGTTGTATATGAAACATAAATTAGCCCTTGAAGAGCCCTCTCCATATCCTGGGAGGCAAATAGCTGGTTTTATTTCTGAGATCACAAATGCCTTGACTCTAGGTGAGAGTCCAGTGCCATATTTCAGATCAGGTTCAAAAGCAACTCAGAAACTGAGGTGTCATACGGGATTCATCTGTTTAACTCTTCTTAACTGACCTCTCAAATAAAAAAAAATTGCACTAACCACATCAAAAACAAATCTAACTTTCTTTCTGTCAAGCCATAAAGACTTCATGACAAAAGACTGTTTCTGAATTGTGAGTTGTCTCTGTGGTCATTCATGTTATTCGAATCTACCGATGTGTTACTAATGTTTACAAGTTGTTTACATTTGATACTTTTTGCTTTTGGTACTCTATCATGATCTGTTGAAAATTGCTTCTAATTGGTGCAAGTTCCCTGCTTGGTGTGAAATACTGAACTCTGAAATGCAAGCATCAGCAACAACAAAATGCTGAAGGGAGGTTGAGAGAGACCTGTGTGCCCAGACACCTGAGGGCTGTTTGTCTCTACTCTGGTAAAGTGCTTTCCTGGTACTTCCAGGTGGAACTAGTGAAACTTGTTTTGGACACAAGAGGGTGGCATGCCTCAGGAGATCCCCTCTGTATGCTGCTGTGGAAGAATACTGGTCATTGGTGAAGCAGGAAGCAGGCATTTTTGGGGAAATGGTGTAAGGAGGCAACATGTAACTCAGGGACTTCAAATTGCTTACTTGTTTAAATAAATGTGATGATTAGTCTAGCTGCATGGACAGCCTTCTTCTGCAGTGTTGCTCTAAGACATATGATATGCTTGTGAGAAGGAAGCCCAGAGGACTTCTAAATCCAGGAAGTATCTGACGTGTTCCAGAGGTACATAAGATGTAAGTATGGTGTGAGAGCCATGCTGCCCAGTCAGTAGTAGCTGTAAAGTTAGCAGAGTGAACAGTGCAGGTGATGGCATGGTGGGATTTGGTGTTCATTGGAGTATCTCCAGTGTGGATCTCAAGTCCACACTGGTGGTCTTAACTTCTCTGTGGCATAAAGAAGTTAAAATCAAGGGCAACCCTGTTAGTGTGTGCTGAGGTGCCTGCTGTTTGTAGCTCTATGCATCTGAGCTTTTATTAAGCTAATAAACAGAATACTTGTTCACAAATTCCAAGTAAAAAGTGATATGATTAATGCTAATAAGAGGCATAAGAGTAAAACCCTGCAGTCAAGTGGATGATTGATGTGCAGTCGGGAGGAAAAGAGCAAGAGACTGGTCTTCACGTTCTCAAGGTTAGTAGCATTCCTGCTTTCCTGTTTCTTACCTGAAACTATTGTAGTTTATTAATAAGTTTTTACTTCTTTGCAGGGGAAATCTGTGCCCTGAAATGGACATGGACTTAAATATTTTTCAAGGTCCTCTGATCTTCCACTGAACCTGACAAAAGTTGTTTCCCTCAGAGGTATCAGTGTCAAGATAGTGAGCTCTCATCTTGCAGAGGAATCTGGGAGCCTTACAGCTGTTGGGATCATACCACCTCGGTTCACAGAGACGCAGACACACACATCTCTCTGCAAACAAGCAGTTGTGAATTACTGTGACATGCTAAGGCAGTTCCTCAGTGCTCAGTGATGAGGTCAGGGAGTCTCTTCACAGATGGCTTCCTGTTAACAGTTAGGCTGCACTTAGGGTAGTCTCATTCTGGATAATACAGATTTCCAAAGGAAAAAAGACACTGGAAGGTGTTCATGTACCCAGACACGAGCTGCACAGTGCTGAAGTGCTGCTGAGTAGTCCCTGTACACTTGAATCACAAGATACCCTGTTCTCATCACCTGACAACAGCTCCCCCTCTCCTACCTGCCCCAGCACAAGGACTGAGGGCAGAGTGGCAGTGGAAAGAATTCTGCTGCCATTTGGTTTTTTTGTTCATCCTCTGCATGAATCACCTTGATTTGAAAGTGGAAAAACAGTCCTGTACTGGGAAGTACTGTCATAACTTTGGCTACAGGGGAAAGTCACTCACCCCATGTCCACAGTGAAAATGGGAAGGTGCTATTAAGAACAAATATAAATACTGGACCAAAATGCAGGGCCTGAAATGTAATCTGCCTTCACAACTTGTTTATCTAGTTTTGGCCTTAACTAGAAACTGGCAGGTTGCAGTCCTGTGCTTTCCAAATAATGCTGCTCTTTAGTGTCACAAATCCCAGGAAGGGTGTCTGCAGTGAGTGCTGCTTCTGCAAAGCCATGATGAGTGGTACAAAACACCTTTTCTACCTCAGTGCAGTGTCTGCACAGCCAGCCCCCTTAGCAGCACTGCAGGGCTGTCCATGTTCTCTGGCCAGGGGAATGTTCAGGAGACAGGTGCTGTTCTCTGAAGCCCCTTACGTTTTTCATCGACATTGAACCTTGTGATTTGTAATGACCTGGCTGCTATGGCCATCTGCAGCTCACGTACATACTCCTAAAACAAGAGATCTTTTCCCCACTATAAGGCAGTTTTCTTCAGAAGCTCCTGAAGTGCTTTTATAGGACTAGAAATTATTAAAAGCAATGGGGTTTTTGACTCTTTCTGGGGAAGTCTCCTGGGCTCCTTCATGGCCCATGTGTTTTCACGTGCCAGGTTGTTCCCTTACTTGTCTAATGCTTGTAGATGTGCCCAGTCAAACATGCTCTTTGTCCTTAAGCCCTGAGCCAAGCAGTTATTTGCACTGCGTGTGTGGTGTCCAGTGGTGCTTTCCCACGGCACCCCGGGAGGTGCCTTGCTGTCTCCCTGCAGCCCAGGAGCTGCAGTCAGTTAATTTAGGGCATTGCATGCACCTGTGCATGCTCCTGGGGAGGCTGCAGGGCTGTGACTGCCCAGCCCGGACCTGCTGAGCTCTGTTAATGAGCGCAGTGGAGCTCCCGCCGGCTGTGCCCCAGCCAGGTCTGCCCCTGCCTGTGCAGTGCTGCGGGGTGAGCCTGGCCGGGCTGCTGCAGAGCATAGGGGCCCCAGGAATTCATTAAGAGATGCTCTTTCTGTATTCAGCCTTTGTCTTACTGAGTCCTTTATTCTTGCTTCTAGAGAATGTGGAATTGTTATGGCTCTATATGGGGACTCTGCTTTTTAATTTATTCTGTCATGGACATTTTTGTGTGTGTGTGTGTGTGTGTAACTGGGATGAGAAGATTAATCCTAAACAAGCTGTTGATTAAACTCCTGGAGTTCAAAGGGATTGAGAAAAAAGTTTGGAAGTGACTAAGGGGAACTCTTAAGGACTTCATTTAGGTTTTTAATTTCTCTAAGTTGCTGATTTTTTTTTCTCATAAAGAAAACAATGCAGTTGTAAGAGCTTCATCTAAAACTGCCCTCCCACACCCTCAGCTGATAAAGACTGTCTGGATTTGTACATGTCCTAGCAAGTAAGATTAGGGAAGGAAGAAAACATCAGGATGTAGCTCAGAGAAGAAAACTCATGTGCTCTAAATGTACCTTCAGAGCTAAATGTTTCTTTATTATACAAGTTTAAATGGCATGGTTTTGGCTGTGTAGAGTGGATTGTAGGGCTGACTGGCTGCTCCATGTTTAATAAATTTGCATATAAAAGACAAAATTGGCTTAATACACCATCAGCTGTGACTCCATGGGAGCGCAGTTGCATGTTGGTTGTAGTGTGTCAGCAGAGCCCTCTACCAAGCCTTCTTTGGGTTTGTGTCCAGAGGATGAAGTGGCTTTGCAAAGTACTGGACAGCTATTTGGGAAATAATGGAACCATGCTGGTCCACCCCGTGTCCCATGGGGCTCATTGGGAGATCCCACTGACTTCAAGGATAATTTGGATCAGGTCCTATGCAGGCAGTAGTTTCTCATCTGTAAAACTGGGGTAAATTGGTAGTGCAGCTCTGTCAGATGCTAAATTTGTAATTTATGGTGTGGAGAAGCTGAAAGCCACAGCCAATATGTAGAGTTCTTTCTAAATCAGGAAACTTCTACAAATATATATTTCTAAGCCTGGATCCTTTGTAGTTAGGTAAATGGGCTTGCCCTTTTGGATTTGCTCTATTTTTTCCAGTGGTGCCAAGTGCTGCAGTTCTGTGCCCAAAACTGCAAGTGACCTGTCAGTGCAACTGGGAAGAGCTGCTTTCTTGGGCCCTGCCAGCTGGGGCAGGGGTGAGGGATACCCCAAATCAGGATGGCTGGGGGATGCCAAGGCAAGGCCTGGAGCAGAAGGGCTGGTGGGGCCCAGCAGGGCTCTGACTGGTGGCTTCTGGTACCTGTGTTGTGGGTAAATTTTTGAAAGGGTTGGACAGTAACTGTCAGAGTGGCTTGGGGAGATGGGGAGTTGGTTCTGGTGTGGGACAAGATGAAGATGCATTAAATGATTTCTAGCTGGCTCCACCATTCTTTTCTATGATTTATGCATTAGCTTAATTTTTGTAATTTCCTTCTTCCTAGCTTGATTAATACTAAATTTAATTTTCTATAATCAACTTGAGCATGTAACTTGGCGAGATGAGGTTTAGGCTGATTGCAGTAAAAATCTACCTATCCAGCCTGGCTTGAATAAAGCAAAACTATTTTTATCCCTAAATTATGCAATATTTTCATGGAGCTCTGCAGCTTACTTATTTAACCTTTGAAAGGAGTGCTCTATTTTTTCAGATCACCTAATGCAAACTTTGCAAATGGGTTTTTTAATTATGAGAGACCCACCTGCATGCCATCAACCAAATTATTAGTGAGGCAGAGAAGGATAACTAATAGTCCTGCCAGACTTAAGGTGAATATGAAAAATGTTTAAATGCTGAGAACAGAAGTTGCCAAGAAACAAGTTTAAACACCAGGTGCTGGAGGAACAAATGATTATTACTTTATTTTTAGAAATAGTGAGTTGAGGCCTGATGAAGATAGACATTTCTATGTGCAGCAGCAGCAGTGCTTGGCTATGCAATAGGACCAACAAAATCAGCAAAACTTTCTTTTAGAAGAAAATAAAATATCTATTTTAGTTTTAAAAAGCCTTAGGTAGGGAGATAAAGAGAACTTCATAAACTCTCTACTATTTTTAAGTCTCTGGTGAGATGTTGTGCTGTTGCTTATCAGAGCTGTCTGTGATGTGGGTTGGGATGACCTTGAAGCAAGAAACTTCTGTGCAAGAGCCATTCTTGCAAGTGTTTCCCTGGAATGCCCAGTCTGGTTTCATTTTGGCTGTGCTTTACTGATGGCAGGGCCCATTGCTAGGGACAGTGAGTCTAAATGTTATTGCTAAGCTTATTTTCCCCAGTAGAATGGGGAATCAGAGGTAATTTCTAGAGGAAGTGGGACCCAAAACATCAGTAAGTCAGTATCATGAAGCCAGTTAGAAGGATATGTCAGCTCAGGAAAATTGCTGCAATTAGCTTCCTGTGGTCTTTTTAGCCAGGTGGATTTGCAGAAGCTCCCTGTGCAACTTCATCAGTGCTAGACCTGAAGGCATGAGTTGCAAAAATCTGGGTCTTTCTAGTAGATGTAAATGTCTGGAAGCTACACTGGAAAAATAAGTGCATTGATCTTGGTTGTTCTCTTGGATGTCTGGTGACTGGGAAACAAGAACTGATAGTAGATCTGTAATTACTTGTGGTTTTGGGGATGTGCTTCGGCAGCCTGTTGTCACTGGGCTAATTGTGATTTAATTTGGGTGGTATGAGCAAATGGCTCCTTCTATGGCCGTGGCTGCTTTGATGGCCAAAGCTGGTGAGGCTTCTTCTTCAGTCCAGGCACGCAGGTGTCCCCTGAGGAATTAGCTTAAGGGATTAGCTCCAGGTGCTGTGTGCAGCCTGTGATCAGAAGTAACAGCCTGTCAGAGGGTCCCAGCTGTCAGCAGGGTGATGCACAGGAGGAGGTCTCCACAGGACAGTATTTTTAGGTACCACGGGTTACCTCATCTCCCAGAAATATTTGGTTCACTCAGGATATGAGGGCTTTGGGTTTTTTTGTTTCTTTGTTTCTTGTAAACTTGAGAGCTGCCTGTTGTGCAGCTCTGTGGTTTCTTTGACTGCCTTCCCTTTTACCTGTCCTGAGAAAACCTTCTCAGTGGAGGCACTCCCCTGGTGTCCTGCCTGTTGTTACCTTGCCTTATGAGCACTTGCACTGCTGCTCCTGCCAGTGCTCGACCTCTTCTCGTTTGTCCTTTAACATGTTACTACTCCTCGGGTGTTTGGCAGATCTGTCTCATTACTTCTGCTTGTTCCAGCTCCTTTCTGTGTTACCAAAGTAATTTACAGCCCTGCCCAGTTAGAGCCCCTGTTTCCCTCCCTGGCTGGGTGTGACATTGCCTGCCCTCAAGAATAACCATGATCTTCCTGCAGTCCCATTGATGGAATCCGCTGAGGCTGGCGAAGGCGTTTCATGCATCACTGTAACAAGTTGTTCACAGCTCCCCATGTGCTGGGCTTCAAATTCAGCCTTTCAAAAGACTTTGATAAAGAAGAAAGGACCGTTTTTTTTCCCTGACTGCTGCAAATGAAAAAGCTTCTCACTTGGGAGTCGTGGGTCATATTTATGGAAATGGGAAGAGCAGTTGCAATATTTATGGCAGTTACAGAAGCGCTTCAATCTATATTTTATTGATATGTATTTATGTGCCCAAAGAAATCTTATTGCACACTAGTTGAGAGAACTTTATTTAGATTTGGTATTTTGAAGCCATTTTTTAGTGCTTCTTTATTATCCATGGAGTGTGAGGTCCAATATTTCAAGCAGGACTGTCACCAAACAGCCGGAGGTTTTTAAAAGATTTTTATTTTACATAAAGATAAATGTTGAAGCCACATTTTTCAGAGGCACCATCTGTTCCGTGTTGACCTTAATTTTCTGGATGAGTGCTTTTCTTCAAACATTTTAAGTCTTGTCTACATTTCATTTGGTTGGGAGTGTTTAGGTTATTTGTTGAACAGGAAATCAGATATTCAGAATGCAAACACACCATTACGTTGCAAATTATTCCCTTTGTATAATTTAGCAAACTGCTTCTTAAATACTCTGCAGACTTGCTGGGGTAGCTCTGTGTCTCTGGCATCTGGCGAGCTGGCCCTGTGTGGAGCTGGATTTCTTTGGAATGTCACTGTCATGCCTTGCACTGGGCAATGGGGTGCAGAACACCGAGGGAGAACTGCTGAGTAGCTTTTTGATGGATAGTTTCTGGGAGTGAGGGTTGGGTAAGGATTTGCTGCTTGGCTTCATGGCCTTGGAAGGATTTGCTGTCCAACAAACAACAATATCTGCTCCTACTAAAAGGTGACACTAAAATAGCTGTATGAGTACATATGCATTGTTCCCACAGGGCAGTGCTCCCCTTTCTCCCTTCAGATTCTTCTTGCTTCCATGTCTTCAGCTGAAATAGGTTTATAGATTATTTTTGCCTTCCTTTGCCTCCAGCCTTGCTCTGTGGGTTGTCTGAACTCTTGTGGCTCCAGCGGTTCAGCTTTTTGTTACTCTGCCACTTCCAAGGGCTTTCAGGAGCCTGCCTGTGTGTCTGTTCCTTCTCTCCTGTATCAGTTCCCTGCCTTGCCCTGTCCAAAGCTTGTCCCTTGTCATAAAAGCTTCTTGGCACTGCCTGTCACTGTCCCTTGCAGGGGGCTGTGGCCTCAGCCTGTCCAGCTGAATGTCAGGTGTCCACTATTGACATGTGCTAGATCTGGGCTAATGCTGGCCTGCAGTAGCAACTATTTTAGTAACAAAATGTACTCTTGGCAGAGATAGTAATTTCTTCGTGGCTTTGGATGGGAGGTGAGACCATAATCGTGCTCTTAGGTGGTTTTTTAGTTTTTATTTAGCATCTCCTTTTGCCCCTGCAAAATGCAGAGTTATAGTGAGACCTTTTTTTCCCTCAGAGTATGGATTTGGAAGTAAAACTCATGATGTGGTAGAATAAGTGTTACAATATAAATTTTTTTTGTGTGCGTGCTTCAAGAAATTCCCAGAGGGGAAAGCTATAAGGACTGCACTCTTTTAAATTAACCAGCTGGTTTCTTTACAGCTCTGCTATGTAAGTGCCTAGTAAAGCTCATTTCAATGAGGTGCCAAGATATGGGGGAAAGGAGCTGAACAAACAACAAAATATCTGCTTAAACCAAGGCTGAACTGTTCTGAATACCAAAGCCTGGAGTCTGTCTCACCAGGCTGGCTGCTTTTGGAAATATCTATTCCTACACCAATTTTTGAGGCAAGTGATGGATAGGGAGGGGGAAGGGGCGACTGCTGGGCTTGTGGCTTGTGCTAGTGGCTGTTTGCATCCCAAAATCCACATAGTGCTCTGGTGCTGGATACATAGAAGGTTTTTAGATGTCCACGTGGTATGTGAGGCCCTGTGGAGAAATGCAGTGTGTGGCCAGGTCCCCTGCTGTTCTTCCTCCTCACCATGCCCGGGGCACCAGGCATCTCTGCTGGGAACTGGGGATGCCAGTCTTGTTTCAACTCCAGGATCTTTTCCTAATCTGTGCTATAAAATAATTAAATCTAGAGTGCTTAAGTTTTGCCTCTTGTGGCTATCACTAGCATCTAGATTTATATTTTTGTTTGCAAGGACAGAAGTCATTAATACTAGAGAAAACAAAGTCTGCTCTCCCTTGACCATGGAAGTAGATGTTTTTCTACTTCTGAAAAAGCACTGAGTCCTGAAAATGAGAGTGGTTTCGGTTGTTTTGAGGCTGTGATTTATGTGCAAATTGCACATCTCTAAACAGGTGAGGAGTAACTTATCCTGAAGAACTACAGCATCCTGCTGCACCTGTGAGATGGGCCGTTAGGAAGGCAAGGTATCTGGCTCAACTGCCAGAAGGTCAGCTCTTAATTATTACTGTAATTAATCTCAGGTGATCCTTTTTATCTACTCAGCAGAAGGAGCTGTTGCAGAAACTCATTAAAAGCATGACTCTTCAGCAGACAGCAGAGTAGGGAGTTGTTCCTGGGCTCTCCCAGGGGTGGGTAAGATCTCAGAAATAGCACATTGGGCTGGCAGCAGCATTTAGGCCCTCAAATGCTGCTCTAGGGTAGCTTGAAACATCTGAACTGTCAAAAAGTTGGGCTGTGCGTTTGATGTGGGAGTTTTGGGCAATCTAGTGGCATCCCAGTGTGCTGCAAACTGCCCTGGCAGCAGAACCCCCTCCAAGGGACTTCCCACTCAAGGGTCACAGTCAAAAGCTGAACATTCTAAGACAGAGTCTGGATTTGCAGCTGCTGGAGACTATGGCAGAAGTGGGGTAAGTGAATGAGCAACAGCTGTGTTGTTTTATAACAGATCTACGTTAAAAAACATTATTTCTGTCTCTCCAAACAGCAAAATGTTTAATTTTACAAGACAAAGACTTGTTGGTTTTTTTTTCCATGCATCTGACTTTCTACAATTGCTGAAGAAAGCACCTAACTTTGGTAACCTTGTGGCAGAATAAATTGTTTGGTGCATGTTCATAATGTTTCTTTTGGTAGTTCCATAGCATGAACTTTGTGAGAGTTTGAACAAATAATTCTTTTGAACTAAAAAAACTTGACTTTCATGTGACTTAAGGAAGGTGTTCTGCAAATCCTGCCTTTGCTTTGATATGGTACATGGTCATACCATGGTACATGGACAATGTGAGTAAGTGGTGCCTTAAAAGCACTTAAGGGTGCCTAAAAGCTCTCTGATCTTCTGGGCAGCGAGTTAAATATGAAGTCACTGTAAAACTATTTGGAAGACTACAGCTTTGTTTCTTGGGTTGAAACTTAGGTAGTTATCCATGAGAATGTCGGAACTATCACCACCGTGTGATTTTGGATATAAAAAAAATAAGTGTTTTGAATCTGGGGGGCAATATGCTTTTCACTGGCACATGGGGATAGGTTATTACTTAAAATAACAAAGGCAGCTCCATCCACTTCAAATGTGGCCTCATCCTCCCCAAAATCTGTGCTTGTTTTTCACTGCTAGTACTTTTATGTTTTGTGGTGAAATCCAATGCCCTGCTGCCTGTTTAATTTTTGAGGGAGGCTGCTGTGCAGTCTTTCTTACAGGGAGAAATTGATGCTGGAAAATCTACCAGAAAACTGGCAGCTCATGTGGGGAAGCAGTACTGATATTGCTTTTGTTTGGCAGGGTGAAACAAGGTGTTCAATAATGAGAGATTTTGTGTAGTGCTTGAATTTTGTGTATATGACTGGGCTCACCCCAACGTGCAGATCAGGAAAATGAATTGACAGGCAAGGAACAGCTGAAGGTTGTCAGTGTGAGGTTCACAGGGAGGTTATTGAGGGCTGCAGAGAAGGCAAACACAAGCTAATGGGTTTTGAGTCTTCTAGTCTGCAGCAAGAAAAGGAACCTCCACCCAGTCATAGCCCTGCTGCTTGGTTGTAGCACCCTTGATGAGAAAATGAACCCACAATTTGCTGCCCAGGTCTTACCTGTGTGCTATTAAGGCTCTGCCTCAGCAGGTGCCCTGGCCTCTCTCCTGGCTGGGATGGGGCAGCACAGAACTTCTGGGGCTCCCACTACTCAAAAAAAAAGAAAAACCAACCAACCAAAAAAAAAAAAACCAACAACAACAACAACAAAAAGCTTCAGAATGGCTACTTGATGTTTGGAAAAACAGCAAGGTTGGTTTCCTGGGCTTCTGAGAAATGTCTTCATATTCACTTCTCACAGTAAACAATTAAAATTGCTACTTTGTTTGTATCCATAGTTTTTAATAAAGCAGGCTCCTCTTTAAGGAAATTGCCACAAACCCACATGTTCATAAGCTAAGTGTAGTTTTTCCTTATTAGAGCATGTTGTTATCCCATGTAATCTCTGAATTATAACTAATGAATGTAGCTGCACCTAATTACTAAGCTAGCTACAGGTGAGAAGTTTATTTTTAATGAGATTTTGTTTGATGGGAATGAGTGGATTCTCCAAATGGCATATCCTTGCATACAGAATTTTTATCTGAGAACTGGGTATTCTAGTGATGTAGGTTGAGGTTTGTTTTGTTGGTTTTTGGGGTTTTTTTTCAAATATAATGCAAAATGTAATGTGTGGTAACATGGCTGACTGCTCAGGAGTAAAGAATGCTTTTTGAAAAGAGGCTTTCAGTGTTTTACCAGGATTCCCAAATGTGAGAAACTTGCAGAGCAGACACTAGTGTAGAGATATTGATGCTTTGATAGCAGTGATGTGGCAATAAAGTCACTGCTTCGAAGCTGGGCATGTGGGAGAGACACAGTGTCTCTCTAGTGTGTCAGAAACCCCCAGAATGGTGTACAGGTGCAGCTCGTAGGCAGCCCCAAATGAAGTTAATTCCCTGCACAAGTGATTCTGATCAAAAGCAGGCTGGTCCTGCTCTGCCATAAACCATTTTCTCCCTGGCCTAGCTGGCACTGGTGCTTGGAATACTCCAGCCAAAATCTGGGAGAGAAAAGGATGTCCCTTTTGCTGGTCTCAGTGAGACAGAAGAGCAGTACATTCTTACTATAAAATTGGTGTCACAATTTGGAGCCAAATTTAGTCCTAGACATTGTTTATGGGCTCACCCAAATGCAGGCAAATAGTTTTCCCACTATTACGAAAATAATTTGTTTACTTGCCATCTGGTTATTATACATGATTTTCTTTTTTTTCCCCCAAGATAAAATGACGATCTTTTGATTAGCGACTACAGTAAAATGTGTCTGATTTATTTGTGAGAGTTGCTGTTTGCCAAGTACATTGCTGCAGCACAAGTACTGTTTGTTATGACATTGTACTGAGTCACTTGTTGATGCTATTTGAGGGAGAAAATTCAGTTAAAGAAACTGGAACAGGATGTCCATTTTATTTCAGTACTTTTAATCCTGAGTCATCTCAGATAGTTGATGAAATACAGCACCTCACATTTTAGACAGGGCTTCTCTTAACGTAATTTGGGGATGCTGTAATTTGATAGAGGGTGGAAAAACACACAGAGCTGAATTTATGCAGAGAGGTTTATTTTAGTTGTCACTCTCTGTTGAAGCACTCTTAAACTTTGCACACGTCTGTGGAAATTTACCAGGTCTTTAAATTCTTTGTACTTAGAGTGAAACAGGAACCAATGTGTAGATAGCACACGGCTGTGCAGGGACTGGGATTTTGAGGACTCTGTCTCAAGTATGTGGATTCTGGCTGTGGAGATCAATTAGGTTTATTCTTGATTGATCATGTTGGCTGCCTCCTGCTTTACTTCCACTGCAAAAATAGAACTCCAGAGGCGTTTGGTTGAGTGCGTGGAAAGCAAGCAACCAATGGGATGGTTATTTCTCTTGGATGAGGTTGAATTCAAATATTAAGTGAAATTTTGGGTATGATTTTATATAAGCCTGTATATCTGTGTGAGTGTGAGAATTAAGGTCTTTGTGAGAGTAGTATGAACCATCAAATGTGTATTGTTGTTACTTCCTCTATGGATTTGTAAATGGTTACAAAATTCTGAAGTTGAACACATTTCTCTGTAGGAGCTCAGAGGCTTTTCAAAATAACTTGCATGTATCCCATTAGCTTCACTTTGGGGTAGCAGGCAGCAAATCTTTAAAACATAGAGTATTTATGGGCAGAAAACAAATAATATTGACTCTATTTAAAGCTGTGGGAAGAATTCATATTAGGATAATATAAGTATTACATTTGGAATTTGCCCTGTGAAACACAATACTGCTTTAGGTGAGGGATGCTACTATAGGGTGAACACTGGTCAGAGGGTATGAGGGCCTGGTTTTTAATTTGGACACATGCATGTTCAGTAGCTGCAGAAGCTCAGAAGACAAGGGGCCAATGTGTATTTATCAAACACCGATACCCAGATAGCTGTGGAATCAACCAAAGGTTGTTGGGAGTAAGAGCCAAGGGTTGTTGGTAATAACACACTGTGAGAAAGAACGGGATGTGGCTGGGGAAGGGGCCTTATGGGGCAAGGCAGCACTTTTCTGGGACAATATCCTTGTTCTGGCTCCTGGAGAGAGGCACAACCCAGCACAAGCATGGGATGGAGGCTGAGAAGTGGGCATGGGTGTCGGGGGGTTGAGACCACCAAAACCCTCTGACCTGTTTCCTGAAAGGTGTGAAAGAATGGACTGTGCATGGTAACTAATTTGCACAGAAAATGAGGAACTTTCCAGGGCAGGGAAAGCCTACCTATGGAAATTTACCCCCACCAAGCCCTGATGTGTGGGTACTCCAAGGACCCT
This sequence comes from Ploceus nigricollis, assembly GCA_013399945.1. Taxonomy (NCBI): domain Eukaryota; kingdom Metazoa; phylum Chordata; class Aves; order Passeriformes; family Ploceidae; genus Ploceus; species Ploceus nigricollis. Next base: position 1,998,152 of record VXBC01002294.1, read on the forward strand.
GGACACCCCATCAGCTGCATCCATGCTGGAACCAGGGCTGGTGATCTCTTTTTCTCTTCCTTCCTTTATCTCTCCTCTCTTTAATCTCACTTCCCTTTCACCTTCCCTCTTTATTCAAACCCCACTACTGTGTACCTACAGAGGAGCTCAGGGAGTATTGTAGCAATTTCCATGCCAAGTGAGTAATTTACTAACAAAACTTCATAAGCTTCTGCTGACCTTCTGATTTTTGTCATTCTTCTCAACCACAAGGATCTGTGAATCTTGGGTGCTGCCTTCCCCTTAAGGGTGGCACATCACAGTAGTGCAGTTAATGTTTTGGGAACCAAGGTGACAATCTGGGTTGGAAAAGGAAAATGATACCACCCCTCATGCCATGCAGTTGTTTTCCTCCTGGGATCCTGTGGATCTAGGAGAGCCACGTTTGATCTGGCACTGACATGGCAGTGTGCCTGTCCAAAGGCTTCTCCTTTCATCCCTTTCCCTCCTGAAATTCCCAGGAAATCTGTGTGACCAGGCAGCAGTGCAGCTAGGAAAGCTCCTCCATCCCTTAATAGGAAAGAACAATGAATAGAGGTAATGTAGGTAAAAATGTACATTTAAATTATCTGCAGTCAAGAAGTAAAATACATTCATCCCTTCTGGCACTCCTGCTAATTTATATTTAAAGCAATATGAATTTCATGAGCATTTTAAAAAATCATATTTTAAATTCAATCTGCTGTCAAGTCATTTGATGTTTTGTGTAAAGTCATTTCCCGTAAACAGGTTATTGAATATCAAAAGACTTGTCTCATACATAATTTCTGGAAAGAAACAATATTATAATAAAGATGAGAATCTGGCCCTCATGTGAGTTGGTGAGCACTTTCTGGATCACTGCAGCTTCTTGGTGCTTGCTTTATCCCAGTCAAGGGAGTGACCTGGGAAAGGAATATTTGAAAAGGAGTCCATAATAATAATAATGTTTTCTAGGTTACAGTAGGTTATTCTGCAAATAAATAGTGGTATATAATATATGAGGGAAGACAACAGTGTAATTTTTTCTAAACATCAGAAAGAGAGTTGGAAAAATATGGATTAAAATACCTCAAACCTGACAGACCTTTCAAGCTGTAGAGCTCATGAAGAGTAATGTATTGGGTAATACAAGCAGATATGTTGAAAAGCTAAGACATGTTTGTTCAAAACTGTTGATGAAATAACTGCTGTATTTTCTTGGCATGAGGTTCTTACCTGTGCTTGGAGACTGCTGTCATTTGGCAGGTGCTGCACTAGGTAAAACTGAGCATCAAAGCTGGGATGTAGCTGAGTCTTTTGCAAAAAGAAATAAATTTGCCTCTGGATGCCACCGGTTCCTCTTCTAAGTTCTGACTAGTATACCCTGGTTGTAAGTGTATAAAACACACAAATAAGATGCTTGGGGTCTCAAAGATTTGATGGATCAGACCAGTAGGGTTGAAATAGCTTTTTATTCAATCATTTAGTCATTTGAACAATCTCTGTTTTGAAAGGGGGTTTCTCTTTCTGTCTTTGAAGACTGCCAGAAAAAGTAGTTTCTACATTTTGCATCACTTGTATCATAGTTTAATGTGATGAATCAGTATAACATAAACACTGAAATAGTCTTGATTATGTTAAAGAGGCAACTGGACGTTGTGCTGGGCAGAACTGGATTGTGCTTCTGGCTTTCTCCAGCAAACTGCCTCCTACTTGATACAGGTTTGAAGCAGTTTTATACCTTAACAAACTTCAGTCTCAAACTTTGAAATCCCAAGCTCCCAAACTTTCCCAAGTCAATGTTTTGGGTTTTTTTTCCCCAGGTGTTGATTGTCCTGGAATTTTTGTGTTATTTCAATCAGGAAAGGAAATTCCACCTAATTGCTAAGTGCCCAAGTGCTCTAAAACAGAATTTCTGAGCTCGAGGCCATTGAAGCATTTCTGAAATGGCACCAATCACACCTCAGCTCTGAAGCCACCTGGGTTCAGATGTCCTCTGGTTGTCTCTGAGGTTTGCTGTGCGTGTTTTGTGGCTCTTGGAGATATGAAGTCTCTGGTACAGGACTCAGACAAAAGAGTTGTCCATTCTTTCATCTTCCTCATCACTTCTGGGCTGGCTCCAGATTTGGTACCTGTGGCCAGAGCTTTGTCCTCCTGGGCTGGAGGTTTGGAGCTGTTTCCTGCCTGCTCTGAGCCTGTGGGATGAGCTGACAGGAGCTGTGCCCACTCAGGCATTTATCCTCCATCAGCCACGTGTGCTTCAGGATGTTGTTAGTGAGGTTGGGAAGGGCTTGGGAGCCAAAGGGCTCATTGGTAAGGAGATCAAAGCAGGTCCATGCTGCAGGGGTGGGAGAGAAGGATGAGTCCTGGAAGGGGCTGAAGGAACCCCCTATTACTGCAGATGGTGGAGAGTGGTGTCACCACCAAAAGGAGCAAACAGCAGGTGGGTTTTGCCCTCTGCACTGTGTATTTTTTCATTGTTGGGCAAATTCTCATCTGCTGGGTATTTCCTCTCCTTATCTCCAGAGGAACTGATGTGACTTAGTTTGTGTCTGAGGAAAGGATTTATTATGAGGAATGGGGAGATGCTGTTCAAATCCTTGGTGTTCATATGGTAGCATTTTCCCGTGTTCCTTTTATGAATAAGGTGAAATTAAACCCTGAGGGTCATAGACATCTAATGACCTAAATCTAATGCCATCTAAAGACCTAATCTGAAAATGCTGACACCATTGCTTTAATTTGATTCTTGGAAAAGAATTCAGGCAGGTAGAAAGCTGAGCATGGGCCAAGCACATGGGGAAAAATGGGATAAATAAAACCAGCTTTTCCTAGCAAGCACATGGCTTTGAAGGAGTGTAATGTGCACTGATAATGCTGTAGCCTGCAAGTTAAAATTATAATATGAAGCAAATCCACAATACCCACAGTAGGAAGCTCAGCACATTATGGTGGAATTAATGTACCATTTCTGTGGTCAAAACATGGGGCATGCTGAATAGCAGCTAAATTGTCTGGGAAGAGCCTGGCCAGACACTCTGTATTCCTGTGGAGCTCTTGTTCTGAGGGTGTTTGACTTCTCCCTTCCACCTCCAAGGAACAGCAAAAGAAAAGCTTCCCAGCTCCTGCGCCCTGGGCAGGACTGGTGTCCACCTCGGTCACACCAGCTCTGTTCTTTGAGAGGCTGCTGTGCTCTCAGGTCACTGAGATCCCTCCTCTGCAGAGACCTGACCTGAGGGCACTGCGTGGTGGTCAAAGGTGAGGAAGAAATAGCATCCTTTGGTTGCTGGCAGGCATTGTGTGGCTATTGTGTTCAGTGCTCATAGCTGTGATTGGTATTCAAAGAAGTCACTGCAGATGTCACTGCCTGGGACAGCCTCCCAGAGTATCTGCAGCTTTCTGCTGCACACAGAGGAGAGATGGTGCTGGGAGAAAAATTTATATAATGGAGTATTTCTGATAATAGCCATGTGTCAGTGCCTGCTGTGAAGTGTGCAGGAGAGGCTCAGTGGGGCAGAGGTGCCAGGGATGTCTGCGACCTGCACAAGGGATGGGCACCCCTTCCTTGCAGGGTCAGTGTGGTAAACTGAGTTTGCTATATAGCAGGAATAAATTAAATTGGAGAAGATGTTCATGGAATACATGGGAATAAGAAAGAAAGGTTAATTTCAAGGAAGGAAGTTCTCTATGGCCAGGGCTCTTTGTGGCAGTGGATCCTGAGATTCATGGAAAAGCATGAGCCAGCGGTGAGGAGGCACAGGACATCCCCTGCAAAGTGCAGCTGGTGACAAAGGGGCAGCAGCACAGCTCGGCCAGCCCGGGGCCCCCAGATTACCCCTGCACCGGGATGGATGGAAGGATACAGCCACATCTGGTGCGCCCTGGTGCGGGCCAGACAGCGCTGAGGTGGAGCGCTGATTTTTGAAGCCCAGTGTAACGCAGAATGCTGGGAGTGCGGTGATGGTTGGAGCACTCCTGGATTGCTGTGCTGCCTTCTGGCCCCAGACCAGCGGCTCTGTTGTGTCGATAGGTGGTGCAAGTTTGCTGCGGCTTCTGGAAAGCTGGAGCAGCTTTTCCAAGATTGCAGTACATGTTTAGGCTACAGGGATCGGAGGAGGAAAAGCTGAACCCTGTAAGCAAAAGCTGACTCTTAAATATGGCCCCTCTCAATATCTAGCCAGTACCAAGCCAGCAGAGGCAGTGTCCTGTCATGTGTGCCACTTCACTCGGGGTTGTGCCCGGGAGGTGGCATTTACACAGGCTGTGTTAGCCCCAGTGTAATGCCCAGGTCAGCGGGAGCCCCGGGCTTGCTGCAAGAGGGGTGAGCTGTGCTCGCTCAAAATGAGCTCTGAAACAAAAGCCAAGCAGTCAGACTGTTGGTCTCCATGTTCTGCATGCCATTAAATGGCTATTGGGGAAAATGAAAACCTTGCTGATGCTGAGCAGAAGTGGCAAAGCCCCCTGGTTTCAGCTAAAGCAGCTATGGCTGCTAAAAATAAAGGGAAAAGAGGATTTAAACTAAAGCTGGGTGTCTAACAAGTCACTGCATGCTGAATGTACAATTGCATAGTTTGTCAATCAGACTGTAAATGTGTCCTGTAAGGTTTGCAGATGGTTGTGTTGCCAGTTGGGGAAATCTGGTCTAAATCAGAGGCAGAGTTAACTATGTGCAGGAGCACAAGGTCATCAGGACTTCCACTGCCAGTGGAAATCTGTCCTGGTGTTTCCAGTGGTTAACTGTGGGGTTGTAGAGCCTAAATTTATTATATGGAAATATTTAGCTTAGCTTTTTCTCCAGAAGTGATCCCTATGAATAGCTGTTAGCAGGTCCAGTCAACAGAAGAAAGTAATGCTCACGGACACCCCAGTGTAAGGAGACTATGAAGCTGAGTGAGAAACTGAAGTGGTGCAGTCTGGCTGCAGGAATATTTTCTACAAGGGTTTATTTCCAAGCTCTGTAGCTGGCAGTCACCCTGTCCCAGCTGTCCAGGGAACTACAATTTCTCTTTGCTGCAGCTTTCAAGGTTTTTAGCCGTGTCTGTTTCACATTGAAACAAACAAACAAAAAATTCTTTTGGACTGCTTTCATCAAAGTGAAAACATCTGGTTTGGGTGTAAAAATAGCTGGGTGTGTTCTCAAGGCAGAGTACATTTTGCTTCTGCTTGTCCTGTTCTGCAAGAGCATCAGGTGCATCCACTATCTTCCCCCATGGCCACTGTGACACTGATTTGCTGAAGCCATGGTATGTGTGTGTGCCTGCGTGCCCCTGCCCAGCCTCTGTGCCTGCTGTAATTGAAAGCACTATATCTGCAAGCAGAAATGCTGTCCGGAGAAGCAGTGTGCTTCAGGAATATGGTAAACAGGTCTCTAACAGCAAGAACATTACTTGGGATAGGAGCAGTGGAGACAATGGGGTTTGGACAGCTTTTCTACTACATTGTCACCTTGGCACATTTGTGGATTAATCAAGGCATTCCTCAGACAGGTTGGAAGAGAAAAGCTAAGGTAGATCTGGTATTTCTGCCATTTGTTCTCTCCCTTCCCTTCTCAGCTGCCCTCCGTGCACAGCACAGCGCTGAAGTCAAGGCACAGGGAAAAGTGGCAGTGATCTCCAGTGATCTCCCTTGTAGCCAAGGAGCAGACCTTGCCCTGGTCCCAGCTTCTCTGCTGGCCCTGGCCCAGCACACAACCTGCTCTGCCAAGCAGGAGGGGTCTCTTCACTCTGTATTGTGTGATTCTCTTGTTGCTGATTGTGGGGATGATGGCAGTGAAACACAGACTGCATCCAAGATGGATGGGGGAAAACTGCATTAAGATCTCTTGCTAATAATCCCTGATTAATGCAGTTATACTTTTCTTTTTAAAGGCTGTCACTGGACAGGATTAAGGAAGAAAGACCTATGAAGAAGCAGGATTGGTTGTGAGTTACCTTCTTGTATCTTTTAATCTCTCATGTGCTACTGCCTGATGTTTTCAAGTCTTCCTTTTGAAATGGCAGATAGAAACATATTACTGCTGTCTAGAACCTTAATCTTCAAATGAAAATAAGCTTTTCTTGCAGAAGTAGGCTGCTTTTCAGATGCTTTCAGAAACGCTGATGTTGTGCCTTGGTTGATCTGGCTAATTAAAAATGAGCTTGTGTCAATCAAAACTATTACTATAATGGTAATGGCAAAAATGCCAAGTGCAGCTCTAGTAAATCAGTGTTAGAAACATGCCTTATTTCTTGTCTGATTCACTCGGGGAGAACTGAAATTTTTGTGAGTTTTGATATTCACAGACTTTTCTGTTACAAATGTTACCCTTTTAATTCCTGTTGTCTGCTTAGATGACAGTGTTTACTCAAAATACTTAATTACTTGCCTAAAGATTGTGAAGAGTATGTCCCTGAGGTTTCTGCTGGGCTGAGTCCAGCTGGATTTGAGACTCCTCCTCCTTCTTCTCCTCCCCCTTGTACCGACTGTATCCTGTCCCCTTGGGAACACCTGTTTTAGCAAACACTACATTCTGCTCCATGTGAAACTGAGCTGAGCTGAACCCACAGTCCCAGGATTTCTATCCAGCTGTCAGTCTCTGAGCTGTGCCATTTCCCAGAGTTTGTCTGCTGTCCTAGATATTCAGAAAACTTACCCTGATGATGCTGAATCCTTCTCTGAAGAGGCCAATCTCACTGGCTGTGAGTGACTGAGAAGGCTCTCTGATTAAGCATATACAGACAGGAAAGTATTTTTACTCCCTCACATCTTTTGTAGTGTATTTGGCTTTTCAAAATCTATTTCTGCACCAAATAGATGAGTAGTTCCAGTGAAAGACATTCTGAGTATAGAGTTTGACGTAGAAGTGCACACATGAAATGCTTATAAAGACACCTGATTGTCAAGGTTTGAAGGTTATGTGCATAGGATGGTGTTAGATCTGCCCCTGGTTTTGTTTTCAGCAAAGACACAAACCAAAGAACCAAAGCAAACCTGCCTTTATATATTGAATCTCTCAAATGACAGTACAAAGACTCCTGGTGCCTTAATGATTAATTAGACTCAAAATGGCAAATATGACCACCTAGCAGCAAAAACTAATTATATGCAAATAGTGAATTAAACTCAGCCCAAAGTAACTCAAAAGATCATAAAGCAGCTCAAGGATTTAAAAAAATATTTCTTATCCATCCCCCCTGCCCCCCGCCCACCAAATGCGAGGAGCTTGACCTTCCTCAAAGCAGCCTTGTATAGAAAGACTCTGACTTTCCCTTCTTTTCCTGTATTTGCCAACCCCCAGTATATCTCTTTGCAACTTTAACTTTCCAGTGGTGAAGTCCTCCTGCTTCTGTCTGACCCGAGCTCCTTCCCCTGCTGACTCCTGTTATCTCTGGCTCAGCCGTTCCTGTCCCTCCCATCATTTTGAAATAATATTCTTTTTGTTCTGCCTCTGTGCATGTTCTTGCATCCCACAGTCCAGTGGCTCTTCCCTGGTTCCTCAGCTGCTGCCTCATCCCTTCTTTCCATTCTTGCCTTAGGCATTTCTCCTGCCTGTCTGCAGCCCCACTGCAGTGTGAGCTAAAAATCCTCACCCAGGAAGATGTAACTGGGGCAATTTAATAGCAGGCCTGAATGCATCAGGACAGGCTACCTCAGGTTCAATACCTTTTCCCAGGTGTTGTAAAAGTCAGTTGTCCCTATTATTTAACTGCTCTTCAGACTGAGTTTGACACAAGTATGGTGGCACCAGTTTCCTTCACCAAGTCCTGCTGTAGCCTGTCTCAGTGTGGGAGCCTTGGAAGAGCTGACATGGACCCTGCACACATTTGCAGCAGAGCCTCTTGCCTTCCCAAGGTGGAGGCCTCAAAGAAAGTACCTGCTGGGGTATTCCAGTGCTCTCACACCCCTAATTACCTTCTCATGACTAAATCATGAGCTGCCTTTTGCTCAGGTCTGCTTGTAGCGTCTTCCTCTTTTCTGCTTGTGATGTGGGGGCTTTCCCTTTAATGTAGCAGCTGTTCAGTTCCTATCTGACTGATGGGATTGAAATACCTGCAGACAAGCAGAGGATCTTTCAAATTCCTTTTGAAATACACCTGGAAATTGCAAATTCAGCTCTGGGGTGGAAAGCTGAACTGGCTGCCACCTGAGGGGAGAAGCCAGGCACGTGCTTCCTGCACAAGCAGGCAAATGGCACGGATGGGAAACACAGCCTCTGTGTTTGAAGACCTCTCCCCCTCACAATTCACCCCTGTTCTGTTGCAAGGCAGTCTCATGATGGTCAGTATTTTCCTAAGGCCTCAAGATTCCAGTCTTGTGATCAGACTGCTTTCATCAAATAAAATTGGCCTGAAAGCATGGGGGTTTTCAACAGGGGTGTGCCTCTGGCTTGGAAACCACAAGGCAAAGATACATAACCCCTCATTATAAAGCTTTTTGGCTTTAGAGGCCATGATTTCATTGGAAGAAACCAGAGTGATAATATTGGAGTGCCATTGGCAGCTATTCCCAGCTGTCTTTTATTTTTAAGGTGGCACAGGAAGGAATGTATTCCCCTGGATTTGCCTCTTGGAGATATAGCTCAGGGAGGAAAGGATAATTCTGAAAAGCCTTGCTGTTTTGTATGACTTTTATGTTTGAAGTACTGGGCTTTTTTAGACTAGAAGATGTGGATTTTGGCCATGGCTGTTGACATGGGCACATTGAGAAGAGTTCACCTTGGTTAAAGTGCAGGACCAGTGCAGGTGGAGGCAGCCTTTTGTCTTTCTGGTCATGTGTGTGCTGAAATAATTTTTCCTTTGGATGATGTAAACACACAAGTAACAAATTAAAACACAGTGTCCTTTGTGCTCTGTTGGGTCCCCCCAAGACTTGATTTTTTGATAGTGAGGAAGGAGAATGTGTCCAAGAGGGGAAAAAATAAACCTGTATATAACAGCTCTACGCTAGGATGAAAAATGCATAGAATAAGCACCCTTTATTTCCCTCAGGTCCTCCAGCAAAGCTGGGAATTATCTGCTTTATCTTTCTAAGGTAAAAATAAGATTTGCTTTTAAAAAAATTTCAAGAGTGTTTAAATTAAAAAAAAAACCCTCAACCGTGTTACAAAACAAATCATGCACTGGTTACCTTTATCATCTATTTAATGAAAACTGAAGGAAATCTGTGGCCAAAGTAAAAGGCTAAGGTCTAGCAGAACTCTGGCAATATATTTGGGAGCTCCAAAATCTTGAGACCTCTGTATTTGGATCGTGCTTTCACCTAGTGACAAAATCTTGAGAGTCACCTTCTCAACCCTTTGCTGTGTGTGATCCATTTGTCTTTCTAATGCATATTGTGAATTCACCTGGCTCCCATCTATGCACATATAAACATTATAATGAGGAGGAATTACTGCTGCCACCAGTGGATGAGTCTGGCTGGCTGCCAGGGAGTTCACTGATTGCTGGGGAGATGCCAGTGTTTATGAAAAACGAGTATTCTTTCAAATCACAAAATTGTTTGTGATTGAGGCTGAATTATGAATAGCCGCTGTGTCTGCTGTGCCCAAATAAGTTTACTTGGAAACTCGGGGCTCTCATTGGCAAATGGTTCTGCAGCTATTGAGGTTTTGGGCCTAATTTTCTGCTGTGCAGAGAGCTGCCAGTTGGGACAGGGCTTGCACAAAGGGAGCCTGGTCGCCAAAGCCCTTTGCTGGCGACTGGCTGCTCCTCTCTGGACTGTCTGATGGCCCTTCCTGAGCTGGCTCCTGCTGCTAATGACAAGTGGGGAAAAACCTTTGGTGTGGAGGATGTGTAGGAATAGCCTGTATTTCCTGCAGTTGGTCCTGCCACCATCTCCCCTTTCCCACGTGCGGTGCTGCCCCGGTTTGGCCGCTTCCCTGCGGTCTCTGCAGCTCGGTTAGGCTCGCTTTGCCCTCCTGTGGCTGACAGCAGACATTCAGGAGCTGCGTGCGGTGCCTGCTCCGGGCAGGCTGAGCCCTGGTGCCAGGCTGGTCTTGCCCACCAGCCCAACCCTTCTGCTCAAAGCAGCTCCTTGGTGACGGGGCTCGCTATTTAGGATTTGCTTTGAAGCACAACCTCAAATGTCTTATTATTGCCTGTATTGTTCTGAACATCTCTGACTGGACTAGCTAATAGATATGACTGGTTTAGGATTTATTTATTTATTCACCCTGAAATACAATCAAAATTTTAAGAGGAGAAGCCTGCTGCCGATTCTTCTTTCTCCGAATTGAAATAATTTTAACTTCAGACATAGCAACTCATTGTCAAAAAACCTCAGCTTTATTGGCAAGACATGAAGCATTCAAAATCACTTCTTGAAATATATAATTAATAATAATTTAAAATAATGTTCATATTGTTAGCCTCCTGCAGAACTGTTGCACCTTTGGATCTGTGGCTGCTTCAGCCTGTTGATGTTGATTCCTCTGCTGGTTTATTTCCAGCTGCCAATTTGTTTCTAGGAGCTACTAAAACATCTATAGAGAGGCATAAGCCTGGGGAAGTGTTTAGTAGCTCTGTGTTGATGCCTTCTCAGACACTGCAGAGGCAGGCTGTGTCAGCAGGGTGGCCTGGCCAGATGTGTGGCCCCAACACTGCTGGCATGTGACTTTCCCCATCTGTTTCACGCAGGCATGGGGGGCCATCTCCTGTCCCTCTGTCCCTGTCACCAGGGTGGTGTTTGAATTTATCCTGAGGAACTGGAGGTGTCCTGTGTGACAGTGGGAAATGGCTCCCAGATTTATAGCTGCTGCGTGTTGGGGTGATTGACTGGAAGTGGTAGGGGATTTTTTTCATTGTCAGGTAGGATTTTTAATGTGAAGATAAAAAAGGTCACGTTTTAATAGTTGCGAAGTGGAAATTACTGAAATAAGGAAAGCTGTTGATGTTTGCATCTGATCTAAGAGGACTCAGCAGGTACTTGCTGGCTGTTTTTCCAGTTTCAGCATGGTTCATGGATATTCTTGGGATATCTTGATTTCTAGGTGGAGAAATGAGAGGACAGCATAAACACACACAAAATAAAGCCTTCTTAAGAAATATGTCCTTAGTGTACTATAAATGGATTTGTAATTGTCTTGTACTTCATTTAAAATAGCTGAAATCTAAGGAGTTTAGGTCAGGTAAGGGTTCTTATTCTCTGGTGTGTGTGTGGTTCCCTATAAACCTCTTGATTGTTTGTGAGGTTTATGAAGAGGAATGGGGGAAAGGAGAGCAAACTTGATGCTGTATGGATTGCAACCCTCCAAAATAAACCACCTGACATAAATGCAGTAGACTAAGGAAAGCCAGCTGATACTCCAAGGAGAACCAGTCATTAAAGCAAGCGGGAGCTCTTTCTTTCCCTGCTGTGGACATGCTGCTACCCTGGATAAGCTGGCCCAACACATGTGCTCCACAGTAACAGGGTAACATTTTCAGTGGATCCCTTTCTCCTATTTTTGAGCATTAATTACTGTTCCAAGCATCTGTTACTGGCTGTGTGTCCTCCTGGGTAAATTCCTGAAATGTGCTCTTAGAGTTTGTGGAGGATGTACTCTGGGAAAAATTGGGAATTGCAGTTTGAAGCATGCATTTGATGTATTTTGCATCAAAAAAAATACAGAGTTTGGGAGTAAAATTGATTTTTCCTGTTTTGCTAGAAGAGTAGGTAACCAATTCTTATCCCTCTTAGAGCATAGTCATTCTATCCCTAAGCTCTGAAAAATCCAGCAATCTTACAGAGAGACAGTAACAAAATATCTCCATTTGATGCTGGAACAGTGTTCCTTTTTGCACCTCCATTTATTGAAGAGGCTGTTGAGGATTCTGCACCACAGGCTTTTGCAGCCAGAAGTCCAGGTGCAGGAACTGGTGCGTTCAAATGGTGAGGAATCTGTCCCTTGGGTGCGGCAGTAATGGTTCCACACGGCTTACCTGGAGACGGGTGCTGTGCATTGGAAGATATGTCCCTGCCTGCAGCCATGGAATTTCCAAAGCAGGACTGGGACCCAAATGTGATTATAATGTGAGTCAGAATGTGATTATGAATGCAGGAGGGGACGTGGGACTGCAAACTCTGTTTGATATGGTAAAATCTTCGGCGTGCTGTAGTTCTCAGCCTGAAGTTCTGCACCCATTGAAGATTTCTAAAGTTTAGATCTTTGGAGTTGCTTTAATGTGAAATATTTATTTTTACATTACAAAGAAAATAATGGCCTAGGAAAAAAAAATCTAGGGAAGGTGTTCACAAAACAGCAAGATTAGGACGGTGAAAAATTGCATAGAAAATTGCTTTCAGGTCGACACTTCAGAGCCAAAGTGGCACGAGTTCTCAGATGTGACAAGCAATCACCATCTCCTCTTAGACGCTCCAGGAGCTGCTGAGTGCTCAATGTGTGTTTGAAAATGAGGCCACTGATTTAGGCTTCTGTGTAGGGACTTAATGGCCTGATCTGAGGCATCCACTTCAGAAGGTTCTGACAGGATTCACATAAACCCTTCAAGTCAGAGTATACAATTTTGTATTTCCTGTGGCCAGTCAGAGACTTAACTCCAGTTTTGCATTTCATATGCCGAGATTGTTTATAGCCCCGGGAGGGAGGGAGGTATTTTAAGCAGTGCTGTTTGGAGGACTGGTCAATCTCATAAAACTGCCTGGTGTTTGAATTCCTGCAGGCAGAGGGTAGCAAAAAGCTGAGTGGATGCTCGATGTGACTTGGGGAGGGCTGACTCAGCAATGCCCTCACTTCCACCCTTGCCAGTGAACAGAACTGGAGCCTCAGTGCTGCAAGGGTCTGGTCCCAGCACCTCCAAGTATGTCATTCCTGGCAGAGGTTTGTCCAACCTGCTTTAACCAGCAGCTGATGATGGTGGCTCCACAGCCTACCTGAGCAATCTCACCAGTGCTTTGTGGTAGCTGCTATTAAAGAGCATCCCCTCACTCCTTCTGATGTTCACTCTAACTCTCACTACTGACGTCTTAGGTCACTGCTTTTCCCCTTCCTTTAGGGAGGTAATACCTAGAGGATTCCTTCCTAGTTTTGGGAAGTCCTCCTTGTACCTGACAGTCAGTTATGTTTTCATTCAACCTTCACTTCGTGCAGGATGGTTGAAAGAATGATGACAAATGCATCATGTCATAGTTTCTGTTCCTTTGACACTCTTGGCTGTCTGACTGGCCTGTAGCTCTGTGAGGGCATTATTTCAGCCAAGGTCCAAGGACTCTTGGCTCTACTGTTATTTTGCTCCATAGGGATTTCTTACAGATACTGCATTTTATGATCTAAGTCTTTTTGCATCAATATGACTTTGACACGCATTAATTTTAAGATTCCTTACAAACATCCCAGAAGAATTCCTGTGCCACTGCCATGCCCTTCCCTGTTTCACACAGGTGCTTATCTTTACTTAATGTAGACCACTGCATCTTTCTTCACTGGGTTACATTTTTAAAACTGTTTGTTCTTCAGCTTTATCAAAATGGTGTTCATTCTAGCTCTGTTGTCAAACTTCCTTAAAGCTTTTGTCATCTGCAGGATTAGTAAGCATGTTCCTTTCCATCATCCAGATTATTCATGGAAGTGTTCAAGTCACCCAAGACAGATCATCATGGAAAATATCCTTTCAATTTGACAGTGAACCACTGATACTGCTTTCTGAGAACAGTTTCTTCTGTAGTCTAGGTCATGTATCCCTCTTTTTTCAATGATTATGTCTGCAAAGAAAGCCTTCCCAAAGGCAAGATATGTGTCACCGCTCCTACTTAAAGAAGAAGGCAAGCACGTGATGATCCGGGATACTCATGCAAGTTTTGTCCAGTCCTACTCTATGATCCCGTTAAAACAGGGACAAACTTGATGGACAGGCCAAGCAGAAAGAAATGGGGGGAATTTCCTTTCCATATTCATTTTCCTCTGAGCTCTCTGGGATTTGGATGACCCAAGCTTGGACAGGAGAACCCGTGGCTCTGCGTCCGCTCCTGTCGGTTCCTCCGGTGTAGCCCTGCTGTGCCCTGGCCAGGCTGCCTGCACAGCCCCCAGCAGGGACGTGCTGGCTGGACATGCTCTGCCTTTGTCCTGCCAGCCCTGCCCTCCCCAACAAGGGCTGGCCCTCGGGAGCTCAGCTTTAATTGCTTTCCCCTGGGGCTTGAGGTGCAGCCAGCAAACTCACCAGCTCTGAGCTGCTGTCTCAGCAGGGCTGTGCTGACAGCAGGTTTAATGAGGGGGAGGTCGATGGGTGCTGGAGAGCTGGTTTTGCCCTTTTAGTGCCTGCCATGTTAAAAGGGGCTTCTGCCCTGCCAGCCTGCAGCCTGAGGGACACAGGGAGGGCTGAGGAAGAGATCCTGAGTGGAAGGCAGCCCAGTGATCTGCCTTGGCCCCTCTCTGGGGCTGTGCCAGCCTGCAGGGCAGCTGTTGTTGGAGAGGGCGTGGGCAGTGGGAGCAAGGAGCCTGGTGCTGTGGAGATGTTGTCCCAAATTAAGTTCTTTCACCTGGTGAGCAAGAGGCCAATCCACACAGAGATTTGAGATATTTGATTTATTTACTGTTCTGCACATAAAGGGGAGCTGGGTGGCAAATCCCCAAAGCCACCACAAAGATTACCAAAACCTTTCACTTTTTATATACTTTAGCAAACAAAGGCATCAATGTTCATTGGCTACAAGTTACCCAGTTCTCTTATTAATTAGTTTTATATCTTCCATTGGTTCATGAATCTCTTGTTCCCCATGCTAATTAGTCCATATGATCAGGCACTCTCTTCTTTTGGGTTGGGGCATTTTTTAGGTGGGTGGCCATGAGTTGGTGGTTGTGATCTGTCCCTGCCAGAACTACCTTTTACACAGTTGGACCTGATTCAGCACAGTTGCTGTGGTGGCTTTATTAGTTTCATCCTTATCTTGGAGGTTCTGCCAAATGTCCTTGTGGCCCCTAAATTCTGCTTTCTTTGTGTGCGCTATCAAGGGTACATCCTCCTTCCCAAGCTTTGGTAACCTTCAGGCTGTCCCAGCTCTGGGAGCTGGGCTCTGCCTACCTGCAAAATGGCTGCACCAAGACTTTGTGCTGCTGGACATGAAATAAATATTCTTTAAAAAGACACATGTACTGGACATGCCATAACTTTAAGCACAAGATCTTGTGGAAGGAAAATACAGCCTTTGCATGAACACACACTGACTCATGCGAAATGATGCAGGTCCAAAAAATTCCTGTCCTGAGGCATTTGCAGCCTGAGCTGTCCTGAGGAGAGAGCACTGACCTGCCCTTAGCTGGGGTGAACTGTGGGTTTCCCAAAGCGTTTCCAGCCCATGTTCCCTGTTGGGTAAGCAACCTTGAAGATCTATAATGTCAGAGGAAGGGGAAATCCTGTGAACTGAGCCCCACCTATATGCAGAGAAGAAAATGCGTCTGTGTGTCCTTGGAGTTTGCCTGTGCTACGCAGCATCCCGCATAAATGAGTGATGAATCATAACTCAGTGACGAACTCCAGTCCCCGCCACTGCCTCTCTTCCCTTCCTTATCTTCTGGCTGCTGCCTTGCTTCGTGCTAAGCAGGTCACCAGACCATAATAGTTCAGTGATTCTTGCATAGATGGCTTGAAACTATGGGCTGGGGAAGGGAAAAAAAAAGCCAGTGCTAAGTGTTAAAAGCATGTCATAACTCTAGTGCTGTAATAGGGAGATATTTCATAGCGTAAACGTTAGTCACTGCTAATGGGAAGCATCACATATAAATAACATTCCCATCTGGTTAAATATTTTCCACTGGAAGGTAATTCCCAGCTACACACTTTTTCCTGAAGCAGACACTGTCTCCTGCTTTGGCCTGATGCTTAGCCACGCAGGCATGCAGATATTAGGTAGTGAGGCATGTTAAGCCTTTAGTACCACAGTCTTATCTTAATTGGTATTCATAATACTCTGACACTTCATGGGGAGGGGAAGAGAAGGCAGAGCTGTGAATTAAAAGCACCTGTGTATATGAGGCATACAGGGAAAGTTGATTTTTCAGAGTTCCATCTTGTGAGGTATGATATAAGCTAAGCTGGAGAAAATGCTGGTTGTTTCATCTCCCGAGGCACCCGAGTTACCTTTGTGTTATTGGAGGGCAGATTTTCAGTTGAATTGAAGTGCAGTAGTGGAGCTAGCAATAATAATAATTCTTACTTTTCTATTGTTTCAGTAAGTGGTGCTAAGGACCTGCTCCTTGGTTCCCTCTCCTGTGCTTTCAGGGTGAGTTAGATGGATCTGACATTCACAGCTTGTTAATCACCAGAACCCCAGGTAAAAATAACTGGATACTTTAAGTGCTGTAAGATTTTCAATTGAAATTCAATAGCACCCTGGATGTTTGTCTAAGCTCTTGTACTGTCTGTGCATTGTAGGAGTTTCATCATCACAGCACAAATGCAGCTGCGGCCGCATTGAGATGGAGCAGGAAATGGGGTGGGGGTTTGAAGCTGCCACAGTGGTTTTTTTGTTAAGTTTGGCAATTTCATTTCAAACCATTTTATTTGGCTTATTGTGAGTGGGTAAATACAGTCCTTGAGCGTTGTTCAAGCCATACAAAAAGATGCTGTGCTGCAAGGAGCATTATGGACTTCAGAGCATCGTACCACTCTTCTTCAGGAAAGGAAAAATGACATGTACATCTTGTGTGTTTACTCTTAGATTCTGTTCCTGTTTTGATATCAGGGGCACAGTTGCATTCATGTGATGTTTTCATTTTGAATTTATGTTCTCATACCAAGGAGAAGGATGTGTTTTGGAAATGGTGAATTTCAGAGGGTGGGATTGTTGTAGATCAGAAGACTATGATGTTGAAGGAGTGGAAGATGGTATTTACTTTTTTTTTTAAACATTCTTTTTGACACTAAAGTAAAAAATTGCATAGTCTGATTTGTGCCATTTGTATTCAGGGCGCTCTTGTCCCTAAACAGAAAAAAAGCCAAGATAAAATAGCAAGGCTCTGTGCCTTCCTTCTGGGGAGCAGCTAAGAAATCTCAATGGCTGTTGTAAATTTCTTCAATGTTAGCTGGGGTTACAGAGCATTTTTTGTCAGGTGATATTCTCATTGTCATAGATGTGATAAGCACCTGCCAGAATCTGGCTGGCATCCAGCTGCATGGACCCAGCTTAAACAGAGGGGGATTTGTTTTTAAATGCTGGTTGGAGTTCCCACCTGGAAATTCAGGACAATTAAACTGAACTACCTGGTGCCTAAGAAGTTGATTTTCCACACTTGCAAACATGAATCAGTTGGCTTAACAAGCAATATATTATTAAAGGGAATTAAGTTCCCCTAGCTGGTGCTGCTCTCTGCCCATGTTACCCCAGACAGCAGATGCTTGTCTTTGGTTTTCCCACAGATGCAGCATTTTTGCTTGCCTGAAGCCCCCAGGGTACCCATAAATGCTGATCCTCATGTGGTGGGAGATGCTGCTGCCTCAGGTGCTCACCAATATGGGCAGAGGATGCCTGATCAGAGCCCTGTTTGTCTGAGTTAGGGAAATTGATGATCTCCTGGCCTTTTTTGGGTCCCTACCAGAGGACCCCTTCCATACTGCATAGCTTCCTTCAGGCAAAGTGTTAGGACAGGATTCCTGATGAGAACTTACTTGGAGCTCTAAAGCACTGGGAAATACTGCAGGCCTTGTCCTTGCATTGTCTGTTGCATTCCTTGCCTGGATACTGTGTGGCATAAACTTGTTCCTGGCTGTGCAAACCCTGTAGCTGTGTTAGTTCTGGGTATTGTGTACATTGCAGGGAGGGGTTTACACTCAGGCATGTCTTTCAGTCACAGAGCACCCCCATATGAACAGCTCCAGGTTTGAACATTGCTGTGGCAGTTTGCTGAAAGCAGATGGGGATATCCTCACTGATACATGACATCTCCCCTCTAAGCTGGGAAAAAGAGCCAATTTACTTTTGCTTTGTGTTCATGCCTTTTGGCATCATCAGCAGCAGTGCTGGCCACAACTGATGTCACAGAGTCCGTGGCTAACAAGCAGGAAAGAAAAATCAGCATTTCACAGCCTTGTAATGCCCTATTTATTTATTGAATGTCATGTAAAGTTTGAATCTGCACTTAGCTTTTCTCAGCTCCCTTGATCTGTCTCACAGCTGTGGTAGATGGTTCTCTCAGCTGCTGCCACTGCCTCTCTAATCTGCACTTTGATTCTGTAGGCATTTCTTATCTGCTGGCTGTGGTCTGTTTGCATGTCCAGCTATGAAAGGAAAACCAGACTGCTGAGAACTCGTGTGATAATACTTCTGCCCCTCTACAAAGGAACTTTATGTGCCTTGCAGACTTGCCATATGCATGCAAAGCAGTGTGTTTTAAAACTCTTAGAAGCACCAAGCTATTAAATGCCAGTGTTACCCCCATTCATTTTGTGCTTGATTTTCAGTGGTTATGAGCTGATGGATCCTCTGCTGGTATCAGAGGAGCTGTATGTGTTTTTAGAGAAAAAAATCAGGGCTGCATAGTTCCTGGAGCTTTGTGATGGTGTGGTTTTGCTAAATCTGCTCATGATGATCAATCTTTTTGCCTGTATGTCTGTACCATAGGGGCTGTCCCTGGAGGCAAAACCCTGGGGTCAGAAGCCCCAGTGGGCAGTGTGGGACCCAGATGAGTGAGCACAGGCAGTGACTCAGTGGCAGAGCTGCCCAGGCTGGTGCTGCCTGCCTGCAGCTGGTCCAGGCTGGGGTGGGTTACAGGGTGTGCTGTGCCATGGCCAGGATAAAGCTCATCCTAAGCAGCAGGGCTGGCTGTGTGACATGGCCCTGGTGCTGGAGCCTCCTGTAACTGCAGGGGAAGCTCCTGTATTTTGAGGCACATTTCTGCACCAGCCCTCTCTCCACAGTGCAGAATCTGTCTTATCTAGGCTCATGCTGGTTTTAGTACATAAGTTTATTTTATTGTCTATGCAAATCACAATAACTTTACAAATTAAAATTACATTAGCAGGCTTAAAATTTGGGTTCTTTGGTCTTTGGGAAGCCAGCTACCAATGCCCACTCTGACTACCATTGTGTCTTCTGACCTGAAAAAGCTGGTGTAAAAGAAAATAAGCTTCCTGTGCTGTGCCTCCTGCTTTCCTGTGATCTCAATGACAGAAACCTGCTCCTTCAGTGGCAGAAGGCTACGGGTGAGAGTGTTGCTGGAGCTGTGATATACGTAACCAGCTGTTCATCTTCTCTAAGCGAGGAAGAAAACCACCCAGAGGAGCAATGCCTGTCCCTGAGGCAGCAGCTGATGTGGATTTATGAGCCTGTAGCAGACATAATCAACCTATTTAGTTTTCCCAAAGCAGGAAGCAAAGCTCTCCTGTGGGAACAGACCTTCTGTACCCTTCAGCAAAATACATCTTGCTTCCTGGGTGATTCTGCTCGATGGGAGCCAGGAGCTGGGTGTTGTGTCACTTCAGCTGCAGGAAGCTCATTTACCTGCTTGTGGAACAAGGTCTGCTGAGGATGCTCGGGGCTTTATATCACCTGGCAGGTATCACAGTCTGTCCTAAACCTTTGGAAATAGTTTTCTAATGGAATCTTGCCTGCCTGGGGAAAAGTCTGTACTCATCCTTGCTTTTTCACTACTTTGGGCTCCAGTTAGGGCCAGTTTTTCTGAAATAGGGTTTTGCTTGTCCCTGAGAAGGGCCCCTCCTCAGCAATGACCTGTTTCAGCACTTCTCCCTGAGCAGACAGAAGTGTCCAGGTACAGCCAATGCTGCTGAACCTTGGGCTGGTTAGAGAGAAAGAGAGCACATTAAATCTGCAGCAAACAGAGCACAAGTGAGATGTGCTGTTTCCTACTGTGGCCTTTTCTCCTTTGAACTGATTGAGGGCAGGGCAGACTGAGCAACAAGGGCCAGGGGTGAGCCGGGGCTCAGGGAAGTGTGTGTGCCTACAAGTGGCTCCTGAGAGGGAAATGCTCTCCTTTACCTCTCATGAGACCGGGGAACACCGGAGCTGGTCTGAGAGCAGCACCTCTGGTTGTTTGCATGCTCGCTTCTCACAGCGAGGCCAGTGCCTGGATGCAATCCTCCCGGGGAAACCTGCTGGTGTTTCCACTATTTACCCTTGATTGTGGCAGCATCTGAGAGCCACAGGCACGGTTCAGAGCCCCCCTGTGCAGGGAATTAATTATGAGCAGGATTGGGATGAAAGGCGACAGTTCCTCAGGGACTGGCTGAAGTTTGGTGTTTTTCTCAAGTTTTATGGGAAAAACAAATTGGTTCTTAAATGAGCGTTGGAGCTGGTGCAACCTGAGCAATAAAGCCCCTTTCAGCATTTTCCCTCAGAATGTGAGCAGTGGAAGGCTGAGGCCTGGGAAAAGGAGTTTGTGAACCAAATTCCAAAGGCGGTGTTGAATTCAGGCGGCACATTTTGGTGGCAAATTCTGACATTTTAGGCAGTACCTGTGTTTTCAGGAAAACCTGAGGTAAAAAAACAGGTTTGAGAAGATGTTGAAGTCATCTTCAAGGGGGAAACTGTTTACTATCTGTTGGAAGACCTAGTGTTTAAACATTTGCATGGTGGAGGGTGAAGAAGTTGGTAAATACCTGTGAAAACTTTCATTGTTTTCTGTCAAGTGTGACTTTTTCTTACCCTCCTTTTTCTATTTTATTTTGTTGGCTGAGTTTGGTTTTGCTTTTCTTTTTCACTTTTTAAATCAAAAGAACTCCCTGGGAATTACTGTAGATCTTCTTCAGAATTCCTTTGTAAGACACTGCATTTTTTTGCTTGTCTAATTCATGCTGAGAAGCAGCATAGCCCACAGGAAGCACCATTAATTTCAAGGAACCAATCAGCTTTAGTAAGGCTATTAGTTGAGATTATTAGGTGAGGGTTTGTGCAATATTGAAAGTGCCAAGCTATTGCCAAATTTTACATTGATTTTTCCAACTGTCATATTTTTTGACAAGTGTTGTAATTGTTTACTGGAAAAGGAAATGAGTATTCATGTTCCTTCTTTTGCTGCCTCTCTGTTTTAGAGAGAGGAGTAATTCATTATCTCACGGATAGAAAACAATTAAAGTGTTGTTTCCTTAATGACTGCGTGATAATGGAGTAACAA
The DNA here is from genome assembly GCA_013399945.1 of Ploceus nigricollis. Lineage (NCBI taxonomy): Eukaryota > Metazoa > Chordata > Aves > Passeriformes > Ploceidae > Ploceus > Ploceus nigricollis. The sequence continues at coordinate 2,019,189 of VXBC01002294.1, forward strand.
AACGGCGCCTCAGACCCGCAGCTCTTACCAGAGTTCTTGGGAGGGAGACGAGTGCTGTGTGCAGCTGAGTTGGCATCAGAAATGTCTCATTTCTCCTGTGCTGGGGGTGATTGGAATCTCCCTGCAAGCTACTCTATTAGATATGCTTATGCACTACTGAAAAAAAATGCAGGCACTGGAAGAAAATACCACTGCAAGCACACCCTGAATACAGGAACACTTAATTTGTAGGCAGAGCTTCACTTATCTGGCTGAGAGCCAGTTTTTTATGATAGAGGCAGCAGTGTTTGTTTAATGTGTCCCTTATCAAATCCCAAAGCTAATATTTGCCTTAGTCCTCTATGAAGATAAACAGGAACTGTTTGAGTGAGCATTAAGATATTGTGTCTCATACTCCTCAGAACTGCATCTGGGTACTTTACCTTGAATCCAAAGAAATGTCTTGCAGATGTGAATTCACACTGTTCAGAGCAGGCTCTCTTTAAAGCCAGTGTATGTAGTTAAAGTATTTGGGGAGGTTATAGCAACGAGGGAGATCTTGGTTTTCATCAAATGCAAAGCATTCTGGAGTTGCTTTGAATCCATCAACTGCCTTTGAGGTCAAGCTTTTGGTCCTGAAGGTAGTAAAGAGGTGGTATTTTGAAGCAACTTGTAGAGGACTTGTGCATTCCTGCAAAGAGGAGTTCTGCAATCCCAGCCTGGTTCATGTTCATCTCCTGCGCTACGCGGCACAGGCAGAGCTCACAAAGTTTCCTTGCCTTCAATGTGTTCATTCCAAAACTGCATTCAAAAGTAGAATTATTCTCCCTCTACAAACTCAGGTTTTGAAGACAAGCAGCAGCATGAGGGCTCTTACTGTGACTGCTCAGGATAAAGGTAAATAAATGGGTGGTAAAACAAACGATTCCTGGATGCCGTTGCTGATGCTTGTCAGGACCCTACCTTCCCCATCACCACTTCCTCAAAAAAAACCAGTACAGTCAGGTGGCTGCAAAGTTTAACACAGCTTTGTAGAAGCCTGTGGAAAACAATCTGGTACTGCAAATCATGGTGGTAATGCTAGTGAAATGTGCCTGGGGGAAAAAAGGTAAGGGACTTAGAAGGCAGAGTCACAGCAATGCAGCTGCGGAAAGGAAAAAAAACAAATGATCGCTGTATTAAAATAATATGTAGTATGTTTTTCCTCACCAAGCAGTATTCGTGTAGCATTCAAAGCTGAACAGGAAAATCTGAAAATACCATGAAGCTATGAAAAGAGGATTATTGTGCAAAAAGAAATCTGTAGTAATGAGGAAAAATAGCATTTCATGCTAAGGGCAAGCTTTAAGTATTGAGATAAGAACAATAGCAACGGTTAGTGCTGATAATCATGAACATTTGAGGTTTCAGATTCTTGCCAGGCTCACCACATGCTTTGTCAAGCTAAATGCTGGGAGGAAGCAATGTAGCTGGAACTTGCTGGAGTGCATTAGGTGGAGAAGAGGAAACCTTGTTTCCTGGCAAATAATTTTTTCAGCTAATGCTTTTTTTGCAGTTTTTGGCCAGCTGCACTGTTGAGTGAAAATAATATTTGGAGAAAGATGGCAGAACACACTGAATAATATACAGCCTTCAAGAATAATTAGTCTCCATCCCAGTGGGGATACAGGAGTAGGCTAAAGCCTGTTCATTACCTACCTGAAGTAATTATTTTGTGCATCTCAGGAATATCAGAAAAGCATCTTTCCCTTTCTTCCACCTCAGGCCCCTGTGTTCATGTGGATGGCACAGCCATGGCAGGAGAATTGCTGCTGGTGATAAATGTGACTGTGAGCTTTGCCCTGGGCCCCAGAGGATGGGGCTGTGTGCCACAGAGGGGCAGGCACATGCCTTGCTGCTGAGTCCACAGGCAATATTTCATGTGACTTTCCCTGGAGGATTTAGACGAGAAGAAAACCCTGCAGAGTTTAGCTGATCCCTTCTTTACTCTCATATTGAGCCTTGCGCAGAGAAAATGGGAGCAGACACCAAGCTCTGTATTGTAGTTGTGATGATTAGGAGCTACAGAACCAAAATAATCTTTCAGGTTACTCCACTAGGATGGCATCAGAAAGGGAGTTTTGCCACACTTTTGGCTATAACAAGCACATCAGCTGACTTCTGAGTAGACATTTTTACCTCTGGCTTCAGTACTTACTGCAGGTAAAACAATCACCAGATTTCTTTGTTCTATTCTAAATTATAGCCTGAGGATTCATTTCAGTCCAATACTGGGGCAGATGAGGCATTAACGGGGCAACGGTGGATTAACATCCCCTGCAGCTGCATTGTTCATGCAGGCAAAACTCCCTGTCTGCATTGCCTGGGAGCGTTGTGGAGGCAGAGATGATCTCACCCTGTCTGCATTTTGAGCTGACCAGGCACCATATGGATGCACTTAGTGCTGTGCCCTAATGAGAGACGTGGCATTTTAGCTTGGGGCAGCATCTGACATTTGCCATGTCTTCCAGTTGGCTTGAAGCATGGGCACAGTGAGCTGGTGCCTGTCTCAGTGTGAACGTTGCCTCTGCCTGAAAAATGTTGCGCAAAACTGTGCGTGAAAGACTTGCAAAGTGATTTTGTGAAATTGTTATAAAGTGAAACACTCTCAGTAATATGAAATTACTCCTATTAGAGCTGCAGCTTGAGTAGGTTATGTATGATCAAGAAGCACCAATTCAAGTTCTCTTGTCCCTGATTTTCTATAAACACTGATTTTGGTAGTCTCCCACTGCTGGCATAGATTTTGACTGCTGTCACATCTTGCAAAAGGGAGCTGTCTGAAATTGTTTCATTTTCAGGCTGGATGCTGAATACTCTGGTAGCATAGGCACTTTAAAAAATACCAGGAGGAAAACTTTTGAGGAACTTTGTCTTCATTAGTTTGATGAGGTATAAGTGTGCAGATGTCTTCAAAATCAAGGAGCCTTTGATGCCAAGTATTTTTTTTTTTCGGGTTCAGCAGATTAATCCTTATGTTAAATAGCAAGGATGGATATGAAGGTGAGCATATAGAGGTACATGTGTGATGTATATTACATAGATGTACACATGTATGAGATACATTTCTATCTCTCAATGCACCTTCCCCTTCCTCTCTTCTGTAGAAGGAGATTTTCTTTTCAGGCACTGAAATTTGACAGCAGCAAACAAATAGGTGAGGAGACGTTTTCCATTTAAATATTTGAACCGTAATCCAGGTTTTTCCTTCTGTTATTTTAAAGCTTTTCATCATTTTCTCTCCATGTCATTTCTTCTGCACAGGAAATGATCCAAGTATGGTAATTATGAAAACCTCTGTATCTATTAACCTGTAAGTCATTAACAAGAATTCATAGTACAGCCTTCCATTTTATGAGAGAGTTATATAGCAAATGGAGAGTTTCTGAAAAAGTACAATAAAATGACAGGCAACAACCTAGGAGATGTTAGGAGTGGAGCAGGAGAGAGCTGCTGCTTTATTTCTTGAAGAATGAATGGTGGGAAGGGGACTTGGGCAGGTCTGTTCTGGAGTTAGAGCAGAACCTGGCTTCCACTGTGCAAAGTGGCACCACTAAATAAAGAAACTGAGGAAAGCCAGAAAGAACAAGCTGTTTCTCAACAGATACGTGAGAATGGAGCAACTCCCACGGGAGGCCAAGCACGAAGGAGAGAGAAATGGCCCAGCCAGCATGGCTGCCTCATATCTTAATATAGCCCAGCTTCCTGGCAAAGCAAGGGGGTGAGGCCGCTGCAGGAGGAGAGCTGGGCTTGCTTTCCCCAAATCCTCTTTGCAACAGGCAAGAAATCCTGCTGGCTGTGCTGCAGCAAAGCATTGGGGCTCAGTGATCTGCCAGTGAAATGCAGCTGTTGGAGCTGCAGTCCTCATCAGTGCTTCCAGCAAGTCCTGCCTGCCCCTTGTCTGCAGGAGGTCTGTACTCAGTGGGGAGTGACCCAAATGTCTGGACAGGAGACTCCATCCTGCTATTCAGAGAATCTCTCCTCTTCCCCCTGACCTCTCTCCCCCAAGCCTTAGAAGCAAGTAGACATGGCAAATGTGATCTGTGAGCTTGCACTGCAGACCTGGCAAGGTGCTGGCACCATCATGGGTTTCTGCAGGCTCAGGCTGAGCTATTTTGATGTAAGATGTTGCTTTTGCTTATTCCAGACCAACTTTTGTCATACAAAACAAACAAAAACTCTAAGCAAAATAAAAATGATTGACTACATTGCACAGTAAAAATCACTTCTAGACCTAATCCTGGGCATTGCTTCAGCAATACATTTTGGCAGGTAGAGAGACGATAATTGAGCTCTTTGCTCACTGTTGCTGTCTCTTACATGGCAGCTGTCCCACAGTAATTTCTGATTCCCTACTCCCATTTCCATCTTATTGAACTGTAGACCATATTGACCATTGTTTTTCCTTTTTCCCCTTTTTGTTGGTGCCTCTTGGTTCTGTCCCAGCCTTTGTTCTGGGCACTCTGCCGGTGTTTCTCAGTAGCCTTTCAGCTCCTTCCTCCAGTTCCCCACCCTTCCTAGTGGCTCCTTCCCTCACACATCCCCTTCTTTCATGCACACCCCGCTGTTCCACTTCTTATCCACATTTTCCTACTTTTTTCTCCTCCTACACACTTCTTGTTTAATGCCTCCCTCCACTTCTGGCTGCATGTCAACTATTGTATCATTAAAAATTACTGAGAACTAATTAAAATAAAAATATCCCTGATGCATTGTTTTTTAGGACTAGATTTGTAGGATCCTATCAGTCTACTTACTTTTTTAGCAAAAGAATTTACAGCCACTTCAAAATCCATTAAAACCTTTCCAGGTTCTCACCTTATTTGAAGCTGTGTGTCATATACATTACATACCTATGACATACATAGTGTTTAATAGCTACAGCATGACATGATTTTGTTTCAGTTGAGATCTCTGTGCTGTTGAGCCTAACCCAGGAATGTGTATTTCTGTGTCCTGCAGCTGCTTTTCCTTTGAAGAGTTGTGCAGTGGCACGCACAGGACACACAGATATTCTTCTAAAGGGCTTATGCCCGAATATGCCAAAAGAAACCTCCTTCTTTTCAGTTTTACTCAGGACATATTTACACAGGTCTTACATGACATGTCACCCTTCAGCTTCCAGTAATAACCTGCTCTCTGACTGCCAATCTCCAGCTGTTGCCAACAGTAAAATGGTGAACCTTGCAGGGAAATGAAGGTTATTTAGAAAAAGTCCCACAGCGCTCATAGCTTTCACCGTGGCCGTGTGGAAGTGACAATTGACTCTGCAAATGCAGGCAACGTCTGTGTGTTCATAATTTGTTTACCACTAGTCAGATGTTCTGAGTGTCCCTTTTTCCATGTCTCTGGCAGCGCTGTGTTGAGCTGCAGTGATTCAGGGACCAGGCAGCGAGTTAATGCAGCTCATGTTGTCACCCTCATGGGGCTCGTTTGCCTACAGGCATGTCAGAAGGAACAAGTAATATAAGGGCATATATAACTGTAGCTGGCAGCGTACTGAAAAGATGCTGAAACTCCCTTTAAATGGATAGTGTAGGACATCAGGAGCTAAGTAGCTGAGGAATAAGATAAATTTTCTTGAACAGTGCTGTGTTTCTGTAGTTAGGCTGTGCCTGGTACTTGATCTAAATGAGTCTGTGTATGTGGTGTGCAGTGCAGTCATCCCTTGTGTGCTATTTGTTCCTAACACTGTCTTGCACATTTCCAGTATCCATCACAGTTCACATCACTTGCACTTCTACACAGCTTAAGCCTGATGGGAGGGAGTGAAGAAGGCAAAGCCAGAGTCTTCTCACTGCAGATAGTGGCATAGGGGTTACAGCGACTTTCCACTCCCTACCTTCAGGAATTTGAAGGTTCAGGGTGCTTTTCCTCAAACCTTGAGGGAGGAGTAGAGAAGCCTGTAGTGTGATTGATGCTGTGTTGGTTGATGTTCTGCTCTTTCACGGTGTGCCTGCACAAGCCTGAGCCTGTATGTGCAGCTTCATACTGGAAAGGCCAAGAGCAAACCACGTGTCCCTTCTGTTGGTGCAGTCTGGGCTTGGTTTAGCTGCTGGGGATCACCCTGCAGAGCAGAGAGAGATGCAGGCTTGTTCTGTCTCTCCATTTTGGATTATGGCCACTGGCTGAATGTGTGTGTCCTTGAATTTGCCAATTGTGTTTTTCTAATTATTCTCTGGCAACAGGCACTACAGGTTTTCTGAGCACTTTGCACCAGCACACAGCACTGTGTTGTAAGGGAAATGTGGGACAGCCACACACACACACAAAAAGTCATGTAATCTCTGTGATGATCCCATGTGATTATCTGCTGAGATCTTCCAGGGAGCTGTACAGACAAGTTGTTCCAAGGCCAGATTTTCACTGAAGGGAGTGAAGAGTATCACCATGATTATGGAATTCGGACAGTGTATTGCAGCTGTGATCTGAGGGAGAGGAAATGTTGGAGAGTTTAACGCCATTGACTGGCAGAGGAGCAATGCTAGTGTGCAGCCTTGCTGCCAGCCAGTATAATACAGTTCCCAGTTTGGATCAATTCCAGCTCTCAGACCCCAATTTACTAACCACGGTGGGAAGGACACAAGTTGTTTTTTTAGAAGGTCAGTATTATTTAAGGTTATTGAAAGTGAGTAAACCTGTTTCACCTTTGTGAACAAAACATTGCTGTGGAGTTTTTAGGAGCCACACAGTTATAATGAATAATGAATATATGATAGTTCATGTAGTGTTTAGCTCAGCCTGAGAGAGAGAAAATAATGGAAGTTTCTTCTTTCTGCCTGGGTGTTCAAATGAAGGAAAATCAAAGCTGTTATACCAGAGCTATATATCAGCTAACATATTTTAGGAACTGTGGAATGATCATAATTACAAAAAAGTCCTCCAGAGAGAAATTATGAGTCATAGTTTATGTTCTCTTTGGTGTTGCTATGGAAAAAGAGGTTAGTGCCAATGGTCATACAGCAATATTAATCTCTGATCTGAAAGAAAAATAAATAACAATCTCTAGCTTAACCCAAAGCAGATTTATTCCCAGTTACTGCAGCACACTCCATTAAAGGGGATAACCACATAAGAAAAATTAAAGATGACATTGATTATCAGTTTTCAACATGCAGTTAGGGAGAGTTCCTTATTTGAATTCAGACTCCCGCAAATGACTTGGTGGAGTGAGAGGAAGGGAAAAAAGGCAGTTTGATCAAAAGGAGGGCAGGAAAGATCAGCCACCACTGACAGCTGCAAGTGTGCTGATTAAAATTTCTTTATGCATGCAGTTAGACTCAGCCCGGGGTGGATGCTGGTTCAATGCAAATCCTGAAACAAAACCCTGGCAACGGGCAGTGTGAAGTGGTGGAAAGTGGCTCTCAGCCTTTTTCCGTTTATTTGGGAAAGCCAGGGCGGTGAGTCAGGGAGCGGTGGATACTTGGCTGCTGAGTCAGCACCTCCGGGGCTCTGCCAGTTTTTCCTGCCCCTCGTTTCCTTGCCGAGGCAAAACCCTGACCAGGGCCGGGGCCAAACAGCTGCCTGCTGGCTTTGCTATGGGTGAATCTTTTTCTTTGCCTGTAGGAAAACTACCTGGCACCTTCCCTCTGACACACAGAGTGAGTGTGTCTTAGTGGGTCACAGTAAAACTTTTACCCCTGCCTACCTGATGTTTTCAAGAGCTGTAGCTACACTCGCTCTGTCACAGGCAGCTCCCGACAGCACAGGCCTTGCAGTCAGAACTTAGCTTGAAATCTTGCTCACAATGCACCCTGCAAAGCAGGGTAGAGCCTTCCTTTCTGCTATACTGCTGCATCTGCTGTGCTGATGGCAGGAAAACTTTTTGTTGGGTTGATGAGCTAAGCAGATTGGACTGGGGAGATACACGGATCTCATGTCCTGCATCTGTGCACGCAGCTTACCGATGATCACAGGAGCTGTACGTGTGGCCCAAAACCACTGCCTGGCTCAAAACATCTTTTGAGCCAGCTGAAGGCTTTTCACTAACTTTCAGGTTTGGACTGGCCCCATGTGAAGAGTTTGACCTCGAACAAATTGCCATTACTTCACTAATTCTTCTGAGCTTACCTCTTTTTTTAAGTGTGTGACTATCAGTCATCAGCTGTGCAGCTGTTTGGAATTACAGCCTACAACAACAAAGGGTTTTCATTGCATCAGTGTAAAGAGGGCTGCCCAGGTGTATTTTACCTTCTGATCCTTTTCTTCTCCCCTTTCTTCTGTCTGTTAAAGAGACAGAACATGCTTCACTCAGGCCCATAGGATGGCTTTCACTGCACTCTCTTATGTGACAGTGAAATGGTCCAGAAAACCAGTATCTATGCCTTTTCACAGAGCAGCTGGCTCATGGATTAGCACGTGGGGGTTAACGTGGGATGCTCTTTGCTCTTTCCCCTAAAAGGGGACAGAAATGTCAGCTGGTTTTGTGTCATTGAAAATGGAAGTATCAGCAGCTGCTGAGTGCTGCTAGTTTAAATATTTATACCATAAGGGCTTTATCACACCCTTTTTCTTTGTGCAAAGCTGCCGCCGATTCCGGTGGAGGTCAGACTCTGAATCTGTGCAGCAGCTCACAGGTCAGGTCTTCCAAGGAATAATGGTACAAGTGGAGGTCGCTGTTACTGTGTTAGGAAGTGTAAACAAGCAGTTTTTAAAAAAAGTAATTATGTAGACAAACCTGTCAGCACAATCATGGAATACTCATGCATATGCCTGACATCTGCCAGCCTGACGAGATCCAGGCACATACTTGAGATACTTGAAAGGATACAGTGCTGCTGGTCCCACAGCCTGTCTCCTCCCTCAAACAGTGAGTTCTGCAGGCTGATGTTTTCAGTCAGGCCTTGAGAATGGAAGGCAAGGGGAGGAAACAGCTTGGGGGACATCTTGAGAGCCTGAGTTTGCTTCCTCCTCTGGTTTATACGACAGCACAAAAGCAGACATTGACGAGTTGAGTAAACATTTTTCTCTCTTGCAAAGCATGCTTTCTTTTGTTTGTTAGGATTACAGACCCACCTGTCCTTGGAAATGTGCAATTGTGATGGAGAAAACATTTAATTCTAGTCCTGCAACTGATGGCTGTGTGTGTGCTGTATTCTGAAGTGGGTATTTGAGTTAATTCCCCCAGATGCTCAGTATCTGCATTTCCAATGGTTTTGCTGGATAGCATTGTAATGCTCTTAGAACACTGTGCGTGGGATTCGTTTCAGCATCTCTAAAACTGGATAAAGCATGGCCAGGGGTATTGTTTGAATTAAAGCTTAGCAGGACAAACAAACCAGCATATCTGAAAGCAAAATGTAAACATGATGCTGGGGCTCCTGGTTAGCACGTCGTGGCTGTGGGAGGTTGACAGCTGCTGCATAAAGGTTAAACGTGCTTTCTTTGGTCTGTCAGTAAAATTAAGCCTGCTAAAGACTATGTGGCACTCCAGAAGACAAGAGTTTATCTGTGTGCATAAACAGAACATAGTCTTCAATATAAATATGCTTTCAGGACTATTTAGAGTATTAGGAGCATGCTGCAGCCCAATAAAAAGATGCAGATTGAGCCAGGAGATTTTGGAAAGTGCCTGAGTACGTTCAGATGGGCTAGAAGTGTCTGGAAAGCAAAGCACTGTGTTTGCATTGCTAAATAACAGCATAGGATGTGAAAGAAAATAGTATAGATACAACAGGGACATGCACTGAAGTAATAAATACTTGACCTTTAAATTTCATCTTTGCCAGCTTCTCAGACTTTGCTTCTCCCAAAGACTGACATGGCTGTGGTTTATATTATGCTTTTATTTGTCATATTCATAGTTAGTTACACGTAAAAATTATTGAAATCCTCTGTAGTTAATACAAAATAAAAATATAGCTGCACGAGTTATGCCATGATTTTTCTTAGAAACAGTATCTTCTATGTGATACTATGCACTTAAGAGCTTAACTCCTAACAGTACTTGCCTACACTAAGCTCTGACTAACTAACTTCCAGTGTGATTTACTGGTTACAGATATTATCCCTGTGGAGTAATACCTGTTAATTATTTCATAATGGTACTTCTGCTGTAGCTTGTATTTCCCCTGTAATTTGTGATTCTAAACACAAAAGGAAGCAACCTTTTAGTGCAATGTTAAGTATCAGTAGAATTTTTATGTATATAAAAAAATAAAAAAACCCCACTGCATAAACAACCAAGGATGTAAGGGTACTGTTGTGGGTATTGTGCTTCCCTTTCCTCCCTTAACCCCTTACCTTTAAGTGACAGGAATGAACATTCATAGTGAACAAACTACCTTGTAACCTCTCAGTTTCAATTAATTTTGAAAAATTACAGACTAGTAATTTTGAGAGCAGGTGGGTGACTTTGATCAAAGTTACTAGCAGAGAACCAAATCCCGTGGCTTTGCAGGCTCAATACTTACATAAACTCATCCCTGCCATGAAGTTCAATCCATAACACATTGTTCCCTTTGGACATGCCTGAAAGAGTATTTCACCTTTTTGAAGAAATTGTCCTTACATCCCTGTAATTATCTAACTCTCCTGTGTAGATATAGCTCTATATATGAAATAATCTGTAAAAAGATAAATTATGCTATTTTCAAAATACTCTGAGATACAAAGTTGTGCAGGTGCAAAATTTGATAGTATATTGCTATAAAGACTATGAATTAATTAGTGTTATCTGAGTATATATACTTTAAGCTGGGAGTATAGACTGAATACTGTGGGGGGTTATTTTTGCTTTTTTTACATTTCATAGCGTTTCATATTTTCTTCAGGATACCTTCATGCTCCTATCAAGCATTTTTTTTTTCTTTTCAATTTCTGAACCCTTAAAGGTACAGTAACTGATCACACATTCATGCTTGTCACTAATGTACTTCCATAACTCTGTTAGATTGAAAAACACTTGTTTTCCCCCCCCACCCCCACCTAAACACAGTGATTTCTTCTAAATGAATAGCGAGTGACTACTGGCAAAAATCCTTCCCCCACTGAAATGGATGGAACTGGGTTTTCAGCTTTGCCCTCCAAGTACTCTGCTCTTTTAGTCCTGTGGTGCCGTGGAGCAAAGCCCCAAACAAACTGTACGTGTGTGCACAGTTACTGAGGCTGTTCGTATTCACAGAGCATGGCAAGGCAACTGAAATCAAACATTCCCATTGGTATTCCTACATTTACATACAAAACTACTCACAGTGCTGGGAAGTACTGGGGGTAAGAAAAGAGAACAGAAATGCTTGGGTCTTGACTACTCTCCACACGTTCCTCTGACCTAACCCTAGGAAAGCCAGCTGATCAGCTTGCTTCTACCAGACAGACATCCTCTCTTCCTGCTGGTCTCTGACACAGCTGGCAGCACCTCTAAATCCATGAATACCAGTGACTCGGCCTAAAACAGAACACGTTGCAGCTTTAGTTGTTGACCTTGTCCACTCTGCATTCAACACGATGCAATAAATTATCACTGCAGAGGAAAGGATGGAAGACTCGCTCTCCTGCCTGTGCAGCTGAAGCCAGTTCCTCGCCTAAGGAAAACCCTGTGTGTCTGGCAGGCAAAGGGGGGCTTGGGCTGCCTACGCGGTTTGGTCCACCTGCAGGACGGCTGCTTGGGTCGTTTCTTCATCAGATTGCTCCATCTCCCCGCCAACTGGGTTGTTTCTCTCGTCGAACAGTTTCTGGCTAGAAACTTCTAGAGGCACCCCGTACTCTTCGTCATCTTCCACGATGGACAGCTCGATGTTGTTGTTCATCACGGCCTTCCCTTCCACTCTGGCCTCCTTCTCCAGGGAATCGGCGGCTGCTTTGCCCTCCTCGGCCAGGGAGGTGGTGGGTGTCATATCCGAGTGCATGTCGGCGAAGGACATTTCGTCCTCGTTCTCAGCCTGGTCGTTGCTTGCAGTTTCTGAGGGTCTGTCCTCAGCTTCCGCGGGGCTTTCTCCTTCGCGGCCTTTCTTCGTGCCGAATCCGACTTTGAAACCTGAGCCCTTTCCAGAGGAGGATTTCTGGTGATGCACAGTAAGTGATTTCTTGATCTTTTCTCTCCGTTCCGGCGACACGATCTTTGTGCTGATCTTGTTCATCTTCTTCTCGATGTTTTGGCGGGAAAATGCTTTCTTGAGGCTGTCCACCTTCTTGAGGCTGGATCTTTTAAGTTTCTCAGCTCTTGATTCTTCTGTTTTCTCCTCTGCACTGTCATCCAAGTCATCTCCCTCATGAAACATTTCATCATCTGAACCCAACTCCACTGTGTGCAAGGTTTCTTCCAGTGTTTTGTTCTCATCCACAGGCTCCTCTTTTCCTTCTGTAATGCTAGGAACGGGCTCTTTTGCAAAAACACTGGCAGGGATCTCATTTTCCTCCTGCAAGAATTGACAATATTTGAGTTTCATAGTTCACAGGATACAAATTAAATAAACAAAGCACAACCCTGAACAATTATTTACCCTCCCCCTTCACCCCCCCATGATGCTGAACGTTTATTGGTTTTTTCTATACATTTAACCTGTAACAAACCACTCAAAGCCCACTGAACCATTATCTGGTGAAGTTTAAGACTTCTGAGCTGTCAGCTGTAAGACTACTCTTTCAAAGTGACTTGGGATGTATGCAGAAAGGAAATTCTGTTCTTTTAATTTATATTAGATACTCTTTAATGAGAGTTTAGCTGTCAAGTTGTGCACCTGTCCCTGGGGAGAAGGGAGGGTATGGTGGGGAGGCAGGTTGTACTGCAGACCCCTGAGCAGACCTCCAGGAACCACATAACCCACAGAGCTCTCAGTTTCTTGAGCCAAAGACTGAGAATATCACTGTAGAGGTGTTGGGTGCATCTGGGAAGTATCTCAAATGGGAAATGCAGTTAGCACTTTCGCCATATTCCTGGAAAATGTATGTTGCTGTTAGAAAGGGATTGTTGATCTTGAGAAACCATGAAGTTTATGGTGTTTAGAGTATATCCTTTTTACAGCTATTTACAGAAAAAAAAAAACCCAAACTGATACATTTTGTTGGTAAATATTAAAATGTGGATAGGACAACTCCTTGAAATGTATGGATACAAAATTATGGTATACAAAAATAGAAAGACACTATACCACATAGAGAATAGGAGCTTCTAGCTATCAGGGAAAGTATTGCTTTTTAGAAACAAAACCAAGAAAGGACACAGAAAGAATCTAAAAACAAAACAAGAGCAAGGACAAGGGCTGAGCAAGGGCAGAAGCTGCAGGTCACAGCAAGGGATGTCTGTGCCCAGCGAGTGCAGAAGCTCTGCAACCCCGAGCAGCTCAGAGGCAGCACAATGAACACTCTGTTCTGTGCAGGTTTGCAGGCATCTACCCATGCACAGAAAATGAGGCTCCTTGCACACTCCCTTCTCCTCTCAGCACTCCGAGCCTCGGATCTGCATAGTCTCTACTCATTACCTTTTTATCACTTTCAGACAGAGTGCATGCAATTTCACTTCCTCACATGCATTGGAAGGATTTTCTTTTCCCTCCTCCCTCCACATTTATCTTTAGATACAAAAAGCAGTAAGTGCTGAGTGAAATGGTTGTAATAGTCTCAGATCTGTCCCTAGTGGGCCTGAGTGTACAGTTAAGGGGAAAAAAGGCCACATACACTTCCAAGTTCATGCTCATTATTTCAGGGCTGAGCATACAGTTGTGTTCACTGCAGAGAACAGTGTCTTGGGTTAAATTTGCTGTCAAGGCTGTTGTACATGGTTGTTGTTTAGTCTGGGGAAGAGGAGGCTCAGGGGTGACCTTACTGCTCTGTACAACTCCCTGAAAGGAGGCTGTGGCCGGGCGGGGGTCAGGCTCTTCTCCCAGGCAACCAGTGAGAGGACAAGAGGACACTTAAACTGTGTGTCAGAGAGGGTAGGTTGGACATTAGGAAGAATTTCTTCACAGAGGGAGTGATTAGACACTGGAATGTGCTGCCCAGGAAGGTGGTGGAGTCACTGCCCCTGGAGGTGTTTAAGAAAAAGACTGGACGTGACACTTGGCGCCATGGTCTGGTTGACAAGGTGGTGCTGGGTCACAGGTTGGACTCAATAATCTCATTTCCAACCTAATTGTTTCTGTTATTCTGTGATTCTATTAAAAACTAGGACTACTTTGTTAGCCCTTCTGGAGCCCAAGAATATGCAATAGGCAGAATAATTTTATACCATATATATATACACACATACATATATGCACACACAGTGATTTGAGTATGCTGGTTAATATCCCAGGTGGATATAAAAATGAGAAATATAAAGGAAATGGATGCTGGTTTGACAGGTTGTACATGCTTTATTCCTATGGGTTCTGCACACCTTTCTGAACCAGTGGCCTCAGTCAGATACACTGGCACACAGCTTTACAAGCCCTCTGCCTGCAGTGGAACATCTAATGAAGCCCACACTCTTCTCCTGACACCTATTATGTTGTTGCAACTGTCAGCAACAGTGACCAAGATACCAAAACAAAGGAAACCTGCACCAGCTTTAAGTGAAACCAGCTGTTAACTGCTGTACAAATATTTATATTTTCTCTCCACTGCAGTTAATGAGATGTGGATTACACGAGTGGGTGCAGCTTTGAATTATTCCCCAGAGCACGAGAACTCAGTATAAAACAAAATTTTCATGTCTAGTGCATTCTTTCCAAACCTAGGTAATCACGCACAGTTTTAGACATCTGAACATTCAGGTGTAAGTGCCTGAGTGGTATAGAAAACTCTGATTTCAATGAGTAGAGAGAGGTGGGTTGTTACTTTTTAAGTATTTTATCTAGGAAAGTGGTGTCATATGAGTTTAATCACAGCACAGTCAGAGCCAGAGATGGGTCTGAAAGGTCCTTCTCAAGGTCAGTTTAGCTCTGTCTGAACTGAAGTGCTGCATGCAGTCTGTAGAAGAATATGGATACAGATTTGGGTACAATTTTTATCAAATTTCTGACTGAGTAGAAGAGAAACTGTCAAACTACCCATGCTTATAAAGGGAAAACAAACAAACAAAAATATACTGCATAATAATGAGCTAATGACTGAATTAAAAGCAGATCCTAGGTGGTCTCTGGCTATCAGGCAGTACTGGAATTCAAGTGATCACCCCTCTGTCTAAGCTTCCTGCATGGCTCTGGAAAACATCAGCCTCTGGGCATCTATTTGTGTGCTTATAAAATGGGAATGACACGCTTCCTATGTCATGCTTCCGAAAGACCTTAGGATTACAGGAACTATTAAAATGCAAATGAAAATAAATTAAGTAAAATGCTTTGAAAACATGAGGGTGCTATAGCAGGAATGCTCTGTGGTGGAACAGACATTTCTATTTCAAACATGGTTACTGATAACACGTCGTAAGTGGGCTATTGATAACTTTTTAGCCTTGCAAGTTTATGTGGCAGCTGTATTTTGTTTTTGGTACATTTTTAAGCAGTCTGCGATTTCATTTAGGAAGACTAGAACAATACACTGAAAAATGCCAGCTGTTACAAACTGCATAACTATTTTCCATGCCAAAAGAAGTAGAACTTTGATCTTTTCTTCTTGATCTAATCTAAAATTCTAAGAAAGCAATACACCTTTGTATTTTCCACATCTGAGTTCAGAAACAGCCCTTGCATTTTTTTCTCAGATGGGCTTGAGTGTAGGTAGCTAGCTCCTCTGAATTTCATTTTTCCATGTAGGAGATGAATAGAATAGTGGAAGTCCTCTGCATAAAACAACTCTTGCTAACACTAGAAACACTTGCATAGTTAAAATCGGTGCCTTCCTTGTGGCTTTTATCAGCCATCCTTGGGAACTTCCTGCAGGTCATCGTTTCATCCCTATCTTTTACGAAAAGGAATAAGATCCATAACAGTGTAGTACAAAACTGGGTGGCCTGAGTCAACAGGTAGTTAATTTACTCAGGAAGTGCTGATTCTCTGATGCTGCATGAGGGAAATCAATCTGCTTTGGTTTTTTTTTGTTATATTTGCTGTATGAGGCCACGACCTTCAAGAAGGAGAGATGGCATTTTCCCAGTCCTGCATCTCTGTATGTTGCTGTTATATGCCCAAATGATCACTAACCTAAAACTTGTTTTGCTACACAAAATAGGTCAAAATATGACAAAATCCTCCTGAAATCAGCTCCAGCTCCTTTCCTTTGGACAAATGCAGCTCTGCAGGTTTGGGTGTCACAGTGGGGAGGAAGGGCAGGCAGGAGCAAAGTGCCACCAGCCCATTTGCATGTCCTGTGCAGGCTGGGGTGGTGGCTGCACCGTCCCCTGACCTCCCACAGCACAGCTGGGCCAAGCCCAAAGAGCTGTGGGAGGTATTTCTGTCATTAATCAATATCAGAGTATTCTCCCTGCAAGGCTCCAGTGGGGTATACAGCATTATCAGCTTGTAATTCTTCTGGTTCCCTCACTTGCTCATTTGTGAGTTTGAAGTTGCTTTTGCAAAATATTATTGCAGTGATCCAAACAAGAAGATACAATAAAATGGCTAATTTTTGGTGCCCTCCTCTTGCTTCATTTTAGGATGAAGGATTTACCAACAGCAGCATTTGAAAAGGACTTGAATATTAGTGTGCTTGACCCCAAGCTGCAATTTCAACTTATTTTATCTGCCCTATTTCCATAACATTTAACCAGTAAATATGACATTTAATTGAAAAATTAAACATGAGCCTTTTTTTATCTTCCATTTTGCTTTTGCAGCTAAAAAAGCAAACAAAACCCCCACCAAACCAGAACCAAAAAGCTGGTCATGTGGCGAGAACAAAACAGAGGGGAACAATGCCAAAGCTTAACGAGGATTTTTAAAACAGTCACTTCAGTGTTTTGCTGAATTGCTGTGTCATTTATAATAACTTTTGCATCCTCAAATTCTTGGAATGGAGCTCCCTTAAAATATGCCACCAATTAAAGGAATATATGCAGACATTCTAGGGAGAGAAAACGAAGAGATTTTAATGGAAAATATGTAAATAGGTGAACTTTTCTAAACACAGTTCATTCTCAGTGCATATGCAGAGGGAAAGCTGATGCTGGCATGTGGCAGCACAACTTCATAAAATGCAGAGCTGGAGCTCAGTGATGTGTTTTGGGTATGCTCAGTGCTCCCACCAAGTATTAGGAGTTTAGGGTGTATGGTGAATGCAGAGCTGAATCGCAAATGTGAATTTTAATTTTCATATTGAGCTGTCTCTCTAAGCTGGGGAAGCTGCTTCTAATGAGGAACATGCTCTGTGAAGTTTGGCATTGTTTTTTCCAGTGGAAAAGAAGGATCCCTCAGCTGAAGAGGAGTCTCATACATCCAGATTCCCCTTTGTTTTCACAGAGATCTGGCGTCAATATGGCTTCATTACTGTGACTTCTTCCTGCAATTGTTTTTCCATGGATTCCTGTGCAAGGCAGGACAGAAACCCAGCCAGCCTGCTGTTTTTTCCCCTGTGCAGTTATCCTAGCAAGGCAGTGGCCCTGCTGACTACCAGACTGTCCCTCCTCCAGCCTGAAAGGAGTTTGCTGGAGGAGGGACATCCATGCTGCCATTTAACTGCAGGCCACTGCCAGGAGCAATTCCCAGCTCAAAGCTGATTTTTTTTTTTTTTTTTGGAAGTAAATTTAACTGCAGTGTTTCTTTTTTTAAGTCTTGTGCTCCTGATCTGCATTGCCTTGGGATTGGTTAAGTTCATCATCCTGCACTGTGGTGACATATTTTCTGGTGAGAGATGGGAACAGAGTCACCGAAATCCCTGTAAAAGCTGTGGAGAACAGACCTGCTGTCCAAAGGGACAGGCAGTGGATTTTCTTTATCTGTTGTACTGGGACATGGGCCTGTGTTGTTTGTCTCAGGTTTGTGCAGTATTAAGGAAAGGTTCAGAGGTTTACACAGGCCTTAGCTTTACACCACTATTTAGTGTCAGGAAACAGCCAGCAGGACACTGCTTTACCCCTCAAACCCTTCTTGGGGATTTTTCCTGTTGCTTTCACCCAGTCCCTGCAGATCGCTGCCAGTGGAAGATCCCCACCCGAGGTAACGCCAACTGTCCTGCACACAGAGCTCTGTTTGTCTTTCCTCTCTGCATTATGTCATCCTAAAATAGTAAATATTGAGTTCTCTGCAGGAAGACGCTCCTTGCAACAGCAAGGCCTTAATTCTCCTGCTCAGAGGTATGAAAAATGTTAAAAATTACCTTCCCCCAGGCCTTGCTGATGCACCCACCCCACAGGACAATGTCTAGGTCTGATCCTGGAGGCAGGAGTCAGTCATTAGCTAACGGGGCCTGGGAGATGGCAGTGTTTTGACACACAGTTATGGATCCTAAATTACTTGCAGAACTGCAGAGAACATGTGTCTTTTAATTTACCCAGTCTCTGGAATAATTTCCACATTCCTTCTGGAGTGGAAACATGCTGCAGCTCCTCCTCTTCTGGCCTGACAAGCCTGGACTGTAATTTGGGAGAACAATAAGCAGGGAGGTGGGAGCTTCCTTTCTGGGGGAATTGCCTGTGCACTAACCAGGCTTGCCAGCTTTTTACAATCAAGCACTGCTTCCTTATTTTGGGATTGTTTAGGAAAAAGCCCCAACAAGCCAAGGAGCAGAGTTAGTGGCTGACAGAGGTAATGCCCAGCGGACAAGCTCAGTATGGTGAGGTGCCTGAGCTGTGACTACCCCAGCCCAGCATTTGCTCTCCTGCCCTCCCTCAGTGATTTGTGGAGGCCCGTCTTTATTTTTTTGAAATGTGTGAAAGTCACGTCCTGTGTTTAGTTAAAGCTCACGGCGTGCTCTATCCAGACCATTGCTTAAAAAGGGGAAAATATGCAAACTGCTGCTATCACTGGATGGACTCCCAGGATAAGCTGAGTTTTTAAGCTGAATTTTTAACTCATCCCTGAATGGGCCAGATCAGTCCTGCAGAGTGAAGCAGGGTATGAGGAGACAGGGAGATGCAGCCCTGCCCCTCTCCTGCTTCCAAAGGGCAGTGGCAGTTTTTAGGGGCATTTCTACTGCAAGTTTGCAAAATGGGCTCTTTCCTCAAGTTTGCCAAGAGTTTGGAAAAACATGAGGGCCCTTCCAGTTTACTTAAACCCCAAAACACACAATAAAACAAACCTTTCCCCAAACATATGCTTGGAGTTAGTAAAACACGGCTCTTTCCCTTCATTTGCAGAGAATAAAAGGTGGCAGTTTTCTCACGCATGCTAAGAGTTAGCAAAACAAGGTCTCCTTTCTCACGTTCGCTAGGAGTTAGCAAAACACAATTTTACTTCCAAGACTGCAAGAGTTATTAAAGAGAATATTCTATTCTATTCTTTCCCAAAGTTTGCTAAAAGTTAGCAAAAAAGAAAAAAAGTAAACAAAGGGAAAAAAGTGTGTTTTCCTGAAGTTTGCAAGAATATAGAAGAAAGACAGCTCTTTTCCCAGATTTCCTAAGAGTTAGGAAAACATGCTTTCCGCACGTCCACGAAGAGAAAAAGTGGGCGTTTCTCCTGAATTTGCTAAGAATAAAAGAGGGCACGTTCCCCAAGTTTAAGAGTTAGCGAAAGACTACTCTTTCCCCAAGTTTGCTAAGGTGAAAAGGTTTTTCTTCCACATTTGCCAAGTTAGCACAAAGACAGCTCTGGTTTCCGAGTTTGCTGAGGGTTAGTAGGCAGGGAGCTCTNCGCACCCCGCCGCCGGGCCGCTATTAAGGGCTGCGCCTCCGCCCTCCCCCGGGGAGGTTCGGGCAGAGCCCGGCCCCGGCCCGCCCCGGGCAGCGGGCTGTGACCGCCCCGGAGCGCGGAGCCTCCCCCGGGCCGCTCCGCTGCGAGCGGCCGGCGCTGAGCGGGCGGCCGCGCTCGCTGCCTCCTCGGCAGCATCAGTAGATGGCAGGAGATACCGCGGAATGCAGCCCCTCTGAAGGGCCGGCCAGAGGAGCAGAAGGAGAATGTGTTGGTGGTGATGGTCCGGGAAAGAGATTGTGGGTGTAGACTGGAGCTCAAGCCTGTCGTATAGTCTGAAGGCCTTAAACTAATAAGAATAATTAAAAGTGTTTAAATTGTTGCTGTAATCAGTATCACAGTTATTACAATAATCGTATGTTGACATGCTTTTACAAAAGTAAATTACTACTGTAATAAATACATCAATTATTACATTAATCACATATTAATGTGCTCTGACAATATACTATAAAATGGTATCAGTACATTTATTCTTGTATCAGCATCCTGATGATAATTTGGAATAATTGTCATAATAATTAACAGACTTATGAAACATTTACTCATGGTGAATCAAATCTCCCAAAATTCCTTCCACCCCATGCAACACCAGACAAGGTTTTGGTTTTTTTTTAAAGTAATAATGTAAATATTTTTATCTCCTCATTGTTATTATTGTTATTATTACAGGGCTTTAAAAATAATTTAGGTGATGATTATTCCATTCCATTCCATTCCATTCCATTCCATT
>VXBC01002294.1:2040713-2064220 GCA_013399945.1 Ploceus nigricollis
TTATTCCATTCCATTCCATTCCATTCCATTCCATTCCATTCCATTCCATTCCATTCCATTCCATTCCATTCCATTTCTTCTTGGTTTTGTTAGTAAAAAATCTGAAACAAGCAAGTGTAGTGTTGCATGGGGTGCTTATTGGGTGGAGGGAATGCCAGGAGCTTGGATTCCCTATTTGGGATGTGCAGATTAGCTGGGCACTCTGGTTGCCCTGCCTGGATTCTCCAGGGTTTCTTCAGTAAGAAAGAGTCATGAGGTTCAGCGTGGCTGTTTTGGGGGAATAGTGATAAACTGGGTGTGGTGGCAGAGGCACTGTGTTCCCAAGCACCAAAAGGAGCTATTTGGCATGAAGAAATACCAAGCTGTTTATTTAGAAAAGTGCATAACTCTTCCCAAGACAGACCCAAAGCTGTTATCACCAGGGAAAATGTTACAAAATTCCGTGGACTTGGCTGTTTCATCCTGTACTGATGTTCTCAAGCAGTCAGTATCTGTCTTCTCTCCTTTACATTTGCTTGGAAACAGGACTTCTTGCTGCAACACAGATGTTTCCAGTGCTTGGGTATATAGGATTCTAATATTTGGGTAGCTGGCATATAGCATTTTCTAATATTTGGCCAAATATACTTCATGATTTCCCTACATCCTGCAGGTTAAAAGCATCTATTTGCAGTCCAAATGACCATGATTCCTGCCCTTTCCTTTGTACACAGAAGAAAAGAAAAAAGCATTTTACCATGAAAAGGAATAAAACCTAATGACTGAAGAGCTATGCAAATGAGTCACCCATTTCAAATACTGTGTGCTTGAGCCCCTGAATGTTCTGCAATGTTACCCTTTTTTGGTCCTTGCTTTTTTTTTTCCTCAGGCTGCAACTTCTATTCTTCAAGTTGTGGGAGCTTGAAAAATGCATTTGTGAGTGAGTTCACTTTGGAAAAAAAATCACCGAGTCTGCCAGAGCTGTCCACAGGGGAAACTATGCTGAGACTGTAAAATATGCAGGCTGAGAGGGGAGTGGACATATTTTAAAGGCACAACCTAAACAAAACCCTTCTGTTTCCACGAGCTCTCCCTGCCAGCACCACCTGATACGCCCTTCCCTAGGAAGGACGTGTTAGTGTCTCCAGAGGGCTGCCAGTGTCAGCCCCTCTCAGCACAGCATCCTGCCCATCTCGCTTCCTCTCTCCCTCCCTTCATTTTGGCTGGGACCTGGAGTCGAGGCAAAGAGGAGGAATTTTTGCAGAGAGCAGTGGCTTACCTTGCTCTGGCAGGGAGCAACCTGTGTCCATGCCCAGCTACCTATCTTTCCTGTGGCAAAATAGCTTTTTAATTTTCCAAATTAATTTTTTCTCTAGTTTTGCTGGGCTGTGGTGAAGCCCTGGCCTGGCTGTGGTCCCAGCTGCTGGCCAAGCTGCCTTCCCAGCCCGTCTCTGGAGCCCGTCTCCTGCAGCCTTTTTGCATCAACCTTCTGCTGTACCTGGCACAGATGGATGATGGAGGAGAGAGCTGCCCTATCTATGGAATCTAAAGAAACACTCTCCTGACTCCTGCTCTGAGCCTTCTGCAAAGGCTCTGCAAGTTTGGGAGTGTTTGAAACTCCCAGCCCCATGTGCATCCTACGGAGAGGTTGTGGCACCCCACGGGAACCAGCACAAAACACAGTTTGGGTTCCTGGTCAGTCCCCTGACCCAGCAAAGCCAAGCCAGGGACAGCAGCCCTGATGGAGCTACAAGGGCCGTGGACACCCATGGCAGAGGATTCCTCAGGTCCCCATGGCTTGGGAAGAGGTGCTGTGTTGTCCCTATGCTCCCTTCCCAGAATTGCTGCTTGGGCTGTCATCCCTGAGGCAACGCTGTGGGGAAAGGAGGGGTGGTGAGAGCAGGAGAAAAGATGGCCCCAAACTGGTACCTGTCCCATTCTGCTGCTAAGTTCCAGCTGGGGGTTTTGACACCAGCTGTCAGCTCTGATTACCTGTCACTTCTGTAACAGCACTGTCAGGCTGCTGGGCTGCCAGTGCTTGGAGGAATTGGAGAATTTTTATGCAGGTTTGGGGTTTTTAATTTTATCGATTAATTTGGCAGAGTAGTGGAGGAGGTTTTTTGCCAAGTTTCAATACAGATTTTATTGGTGAGAAACTTTCCAGAGGAAAACATTTTACATTTATTTAGAAAGAAGAAGCATTAAAGAGATTAAATTTATCAGGGTCATCCGATGTAAGTCAAGAGTTCTTTTCATGTAAAATCAATATGCGTGAATTATATGGACAAAAATTGGAGGTTAACTCACTCATTACTCACGTGGTGCTCAGGATAATAAATGTTTGATGCTGGAGCATTACTGATAATTTATTAGGCATGGAGTAATAGGTAAAACAAAATGACAGGAAAGGATGGAGAAGGGAATTAATAGGGGAGGGAAGAACGGCAGGGGCCATACAGGTCATCGTCATCTTATTGAATTTCATGTCCAAGCTACCAGTGACTTTAAGGAGATGGTGTGAGGCCATCTGACTGCTGAGGTGAAGGGCTGGCTAATGGGGAGAGCTGTGGAAGGTGTGGGAGGAGAGCCCAGCATGGGAGGGCTGGTGCCTTGAGGGGCTGATGTCTGCTACGCTTGGACAGGGCAGAAAAGGGAATATGGATGGGACGTGGCTTGGGAAGAAGTGATGCTGCAGCTCGTGCACCAGAGCCAGCAGTGTCTGCACCCAGCAAGGGCTGAAGACATGAAATCTGGTTGCCTGCTGCTGAAGGGCTTCTCTGAGGGCTGGGTCACAGTGCCATTTCCCTCCTGTCAGCCTGCTCCATCTGTCACAGTGACGCTTGTCATGCTGTTGGCACCTCTGCTGCTCAGCCAGGGTTGTTTGACACTGGTCAGAAGCTTCTGGGGAAACAGAGGCTGGACTGGCTGGTTTGTTAAACGAGTGATGATTGAGTGAGGTTTATGTTATTAGGCAGTGAGACTAACAATGCTGATGGGACTTACTCCAGTGGAAGACATTTCCCCTCTCAGCACAGGCTGCTTCTTCCAGGGACACAGCCCAGAGAAATTAGTCCATGAACCCCTAATGTTGCCTTTTGATGTTTTTTTAAAAGAAAGTGGTATGTCTGTTATGAGTCAGTCTCACTGGAAGCACCCTGTTTGTTGTGCTCTGAAAGCATGAGAGGAGAAATGTAGTGGATTAGAGAACCAGGGACTGATGTCCTGCATTGTCTTTGGCACCGAGCAGCTAGTCTGGAGCAGTACAACTCACCCCAGCCTGCTGATGGATGCCAGCAACTGCAGTGGATTGTGGACCAGCTCTCCTCTAGCAGTAGTTACCAGCCCTTACATTTTGGGACGGTACCAGTATCTCAGATATGACGTAGTGTTTTGTGTAGAGGAGCAAGCACTTGAGCTGGGGAGGGCAAACCTCTT
This sequence comes from Ploceus nigricollis, assembly GCA_013399945.1. NCBI lineage: Eukaryota > Metazoa > Chordata > Aves > Passeriformes > Ploceidae > Ploceus > Ploceus nigricollis. The sequence goes on from VXBC01002294.1 coordinate 2,044,128, forward strand.
ACTGCTCCACAGCTCCTGAGGCGAGGGATTCAACCCCAGGAGACTGCACGCAGCCTGGCAGGTCCAGGGAATGTTTAGCATGAGGGGAGCAAGGGGAAACCCACCACCCATGCACAAGGTGGATTGGGATCTGGGCAGCATGTGGGCCCTGGGGCTTCTGCTGGAAGAGAGGGAGCTTGGTGGAATGGGGGCTGCAGGAGGAGGATGCAGCAGCATCCTCGGCACACTGGCAGTGTGAGCCTTTGAGAAGCAGAGAGAGGCTGTGGGTGAGGCAGTGGCTGGAAGAGGCTCCAGGAAGCCACCACCCCTCCTGCAGCACTGTCCCTGGGGTGTGCAGGGAGCAGGGCCCTCCCTGCAGGGGCTCTGTTTGTCCCATGGCCACCCAGCCCCCAGCCTGCTCCCCACAGGAGGGAACCCCAGTGCCTGGCTCCCAGCTGGCACCTCTGTGCTCACAAGAGGAACTGTATTTGGAGAGCCCAGTGGTGAGAATGGGAAACTGGGAGAGTCGCTGCTAGGAGGAATTTTAATATTTGGGGAAAGAGAGAGATGTGGCTGAGTGACAGGAAATGTATTGGCATAGAGCAACATGAAACTGCAATTTTACTCTCTTGTGCAAATGGTATCCAGTAGAACTTAATATGCAATGAAGAAATCCACTTCCACTTTATCGGCCAGACTAAATCATGTTGTGCACAGGAGACTTCCTTTTGCTGTGTGCCAAGCAGTAATGATTCTATGCAGACTTGCAGACAAAGGAAAAAAAAATGCCACATAAAAATACCATATGTGCCAGGCATTTTCTGTGTATTTCCTCAGACATTCGAGGAGCACAATAATAAACTACGTGTTTGGTTTTTGGGGGTTTTTTCCCCTTTGAAAAACAAATTAAGTTTTGTGAAGGGGGAAAAATAGTTTCCTTAGCTTCAGATAAAAGAGAATATTTCAGCTGCTCAGTTGGACTTCTCTGCAGCTCGGACAAAAGCGAGGTCAGGACACCAGCAGTTACAAATTGAACAGCATATGGCCGGTCAGCCCGGACCTGCCAGCGCATTGTATTCCTCCAGCAGATATGTGGGGCACGGAGCAGGAGGAGCAGCTCCATTAAAAATGATACAGAGGTGATATTAAAAGGACCTGAAAAATGGCAGGATCTGCAGGATGGGCCATGATTACCTACAGGGAGCAAGCTCTGCTTTTGGAGCAGAGAACCAGCTTTGTCCTCGACACCTGCTCCCGCAGCCGAGCCTTTGTGGTGGCTGTGAGGATCTGCAAGGTCACAGGGACCAGGCAGCCGGAGCTTCAGGGAAGGGGTTTTGTTGTTTCTGGTAAAAGCCCTTTCCAAATGGAGGGTGGGCTTGTAGGAAGTGTGATTGAAATGCTCACCAATGTTTTAACTTCCTTCAAAAGTGCTGTGTTCTTTGGAAGAAAAAACTGTTTTGTTTCCCCAGTTTCAGATCAGAAGCTATATATGGAAACAGAGCTACTTTTCCCTTTCACTTTTGGATATTTCTGGAAAAAGGGGATTTAGTTTTCAGTGAAAGGCAGGATAACCTGTCTGCTTTTTCTTTCCCTCTTCAATAAAAGAGAGTAAAAATTAGAAAGCTTTTAATAACTTGAAGCTGAATACACATGAATGCTTTCTCCAAGGATACTTTTTATTACAATACATTCTCAATGGTTTATTGTCTTCTGAAATTTCTCGAGAAGCATTTAAGAAATCAACCCTCTTGGAAAGGACAAGAATGGGCTGCTCCTGTGAAGACTGACAGTGTTCTTCTGTTCTTGTGAAGATTACTTGAGGTGATGCCTCGTCATAACAGAGGGGAGATTTTCTAGCAGTAAGTAAGGGATTATGATAAGTATTGTACTTAAAAGGTGTAGGCACACAGTTTGTGGTGATTGGGAGTGGCACTACAGCTGTGAGCAGCAGGTGAGCAGCATTGACAGCAATGAGCCATGGAGTGCCCAGGGGCACTGACCAACCACCAAAGGGAACAGAGGGCACACAGGTGCCATGCATCAACATGAGGGGTATAAAAGGTTGGGCTAAAGAACAAGAGGGGCAGACATTTACAGCTTTTTGAAGTCTTGTTACTCTGTATGGGTGGATACCTGAAGCCTTCTGAAGAGGTAAGGTGTTACTCTGTTTGGGTTGAAGCTTTCTGAAATTGTGTGATGATACTCTGTGTATTGTGGCTGTCTCATCTGTGGTGTATGCTGTGACAAAAAGGAATTGTGCCTTTATTGAGAATTTTTATTGTTGTTACAAAGCTGAAAGAAGAGGTTTTCCTACTTTGCAATCAGGTTGTTTGGAATAGGATGATAATGAAATAACATTTAATGGAAGCAAGTAGGGCATTAATTATGTGAAAAGGACATGAATTGAGATCTGTTTTCTGCAGATAATTGAGGAGACTTGAAGTCACTTTTGGCCTGCAGACACACCATCATTCGTATCCTTTGAATCTTTTATTTGAGATGAGCTATAATGGACTTGGAATCTAGAGAGTGTCTTTCCTTCATTGCTGAGGCATCTGTCATGTTGTGCCATGCAACTTCATGTTGTTCTGATGACATGGCAGGAGATAACAGCACAATGCAAAGCCGAGCGTGATAAATATGACATGGCATGTCCAAAACAATACTTGCTTTTAGTAGATCAGTTATCCTTTAAAAGCTAGTATTTAGGTTTGTCCTTAGATAATTCAATAGCTCCTGTCTCTGGTAGGAATGATGTCAACCTGAGTTACTGTTTGTGATGAGCAGTGCTGATGGGACATGATGGCATGAAAAGGATGAAAGAGCAGCAGGCTCCGGGTGCACATCCCAGAGCTCATTGCTGAGTACCTGGTCAGGGCCAGGTTCACGGGGCTGGGCATGACAACAGTGTGAGAAATAGTCAGACAGGATCTGTCACAGGCCAGCTGGCCTCTGTGACAGCCTCTGCCCACCACAGCACTTTGGGTTTTATCTTATCCTTTTACAGAGGTCACCAATAGAGTGCCTGTGTTAAGGCAGTGAAAGAAGAAGGAAAGGAAAAGCAACTCCCCAAAAATATGGAAAATTGTGTGAACTGGTTAAATGAGGAATTGAAATCAAATTATTAAAACCCAAAGTTTGATGTAAATCTTGCCCAGCCAGTTTGTCATGCAGACTGCATTGGCGTGATCTGACAGGGCTCCAGGGAGAAGCCAGCTCAGCCCCCTGGGAGCGACAGGGTCAGAGAGCATCAAAAAGTCAAAAGTGGGGTGCATCCTGGACCTCCAGAGTTACTTCCTCTTCACAGAGGAATATTTTGAAAACTGTTTATTCTTATATGTCAAAATCAGAAATCTAGGCTGGAAGAATCTGGGGTATTTAACAGCATTTTTTCTCTTGTTCTCCCTCTCTCTCACCTGCACTCTCCCCTTGCCGGCTTTTATATGCCCTCTGCGTACTGCTGTCTGTTCTTGATAGTAATTATTTTCAGTGATTCAAAACACTTATTAACTTAGTTTAAAAAAATTGCATATATTTCAGAGCCCCTGTTGAGGTTAGAAGAAGAAAAAGAAGGTTAAATCAGGTACTGAGCATCCACGGTGCACAGTATTAATAGCTTATTTATTACTTCACAGGCATTAAGCATTTTTATTCAGAAGTATTGAATAAGCAGAAAGTAATCTACATAGGACACAGCTAAAATGTCAGGCTGCAAATTAGTTTGTTTATGCAGCGAGCACTGAGGGTTTCAGAGGTGCCCTCTCGTGTGCTGTCGTGCTCTGGGTTACAGGCGGTGACCCCGCGTTCAAATCACAGCCATGAGCGGGCTGAACCTGGTTTTTAACCCGGGCACAGTTCACCAGGAGTTATTTACATGTGCTGGCTGCAGGACTGAACCGTGCTGCTGCTCAGGGTTTCACATGACCGCTTGCTGGTGCCCTGCAGCAGCCTGTAACCCACCCCAGAGCTGTGAACCTCCTCCTCTGCCATCCCAGAGGATCTCCCATTGCCTGCACCAAGAGGCTGCTGCAGCCCTCAAATGGGTGTATGTAGAGCCTGGTTTTATTTTAGCTCATGGATCTTTAACTACTAAAGCCTGACTCTGTCCACAGGCTCCGGGCTGTCTTGCCAGGCTTTCTGGCGATATCTCAGACGATTCAGGGTTGCAGACACATAAAGGTTACTCCTGCTGTGAGAAAGGATGGTGAAGAGTTGCACTGGGTGCACTCTGCTACTCTTGATCCTTTGCCAAAGTGCATTTTGTTTTGCAGTGTCAAATGTGTTCGAGCAAGCTTGTGGAAGAGTGTTCTGGTCTCTGGGTGACAGGGAAGCTGGTAGGGTAGCCAGTCTTCCAGGCTGGCCTCTTGCTGTGCATCAAATCAGCCCTGAGATCTCTGTTTAGGCTGCCAACACAAAGATCAATTAGTCCCTGCCATGTGGGGTACCCTGAGGAGCAGCCCAGTGCCCTACAAACCAGTTTGGACCTGCAGAGCATTTCCCGTCTGCCACCAAGGAGCTATCAAAGAGCGATGACCTTGTCACTAGTATGCAGCTGAGATGGATGTGAAGCCGTGACCCAGATGTGTAAGACTCTGTCCCATAATTAGTCCTCCAAACCAAGCAGCTGCTGGGCCATTGCTTTTCACCTGGCTCTCACCCTGATCTCATACTCACATGGTGCTGCTTGAATCATTTCACTAAAAATTTCCCCGAGTGACGCATAAATCTGTAGCAACTGTACCTGTCCCTGTCTGCACAATGCCAGCTGCAGGCAGGTCCCCAGGTCCCACAGCTTCCCCTGCTCATCTCTTCTGCTCTTCATCACTTAGGAAGGGAGGACAGGGAGGGTTTGGGGGCTTAGGGCACAGGAGGAGTGCATGGGGATCTCACATACCTGAGAGATTTCCTCAGTATAGGATTTTGATTTTTGGTAGAGCAGATCTATCATAAAGGGACCTCATCCCTCAAAAAAAAACCAACCCAAAACAAACACCAAAGTATTTTTCCCTCTGAATCGTCTGACAGCATTGTAGATTGCTGAAGGAAGGGTTGAGAAAAATCAATCTTCATTTGGGAAGGGCTTTTTTTCCTAGCATGCTTTCTCCACAGAATCTCCCTTTCCAGATTCTTCATTGCTTGCCAGGAGCAGTAGCCACAAATCCAATACTGAATTGGAGCAAGAAAGGCCATGGCAGGGGAAAGTTGTAACTGAAGAAATAGAGCAGCATGTTTTTGCTTCTGGTTTTTTTCCCCTTAGATAAACTCCCTTTCATAAAACCTATAGGCCCCAAAAAGAAACATTTTTTTCCCATTGGCATTTTACTTTAGTAAAGTTTGTCCTAAAAAGTACAGACGAACAAAACAAGCCTGGTTCCTCACTGCTAAACGTGTTTGCCCAACCTCAGAGCTTCACTAATAACTCTGTTTCTTAGCACTAGACATCATAGCAACTATTCTGCAGTGTACAGTGCTGCAGTGGGCTGGTTTGTTTGTTTGTTTCTGAGTGATTTCCAGGCATCTGAGGATACCATGCTGGGTTAAGGCAAGCAAGATGCTTTTAACCTTCATGCACAGATAGAAAAGAGCTGGCTGCTCTAAATGAGCTACATGTAAATCCAAGGACTAATATGAATGGAAATCCTGGCTTCTTTAGCTGACTTGAGTTGAAAAACACCATTTAAGGGACTCAGAAAAATATCTTGTCCTCTTGGACAACACCCTGAATGGGAGGTGAAGGGAAAAAAAGGCAGGCTAAATTCTGCAGTAAAACATAGCACTCTTTCCATCCTCTCTGTTCCTCTTTTCTTTTTAATGCTGCTAAATATTTTCCCCCTGTTTATTGTCACATCACTCAAGGGCTTTGTGTAGTGCAACAGCAGTAATTCAAGGAAGCAAGCAGCATTCTATAAAGCTGTGTATTTTCCCAGATTCAACATTGCTGTGCCAGACAGCAGGTCTGCACCTTCTGCTGCTCTAATGAGCTTTGAGAGGACCAGGCAGACAGAGCAGAGTGTCGCTCTCCACCTGAATCCTCTCTATGTCATTTGCCAGATCCGCATTTGTGTGAGTCCAGTGTCCGTGAGAGCTCTCCATCTTGAGATGTAAGAGTGTGGGTGTTAATAAAAATGAAGTGGTTTAAAAATAAAGAAGAGAAAAAACCCCACTTCTGGCCAAGTTGCACTCAAAGTATGTGCCATAGGGATGATGCAGGAGGTTTGCAGTGAGTTGTTGGATGATTTGAGAACTGCAGATCCAGACTAAAGGGAAAAAAAATCAAATTTTCTCCACTTTATACCTTCAGCAAATAATTTCACATCTTCCCCTGTAACTAAATATGGTAATATTTAAAGAATTAAGAGCTGATGATAGGAGCATATGAAATAGAAGGTTGTGGGAGGTTAAAGAAGTTTGCTGAAGTCGAACTTCCTGGATAATCTTCCTCTCGCAGAAATTTGATTGCCTTTCGAATAACCCGGTTCAGGATGCGTTTGCTGATCGCTGTCTTGGTGCCCTGGGGCTGTGCCCGGTGCCCTGGGGCGCTGTCCCAGCTCCATCCCACCCCCTCTCCTGACAGCAGCCGCTTCCCCTCCTCTCCTGCTGCTTTTAAAGCACAACCAAAGTATTTCAAGGGCTGAAATCCTCATCTCGCTCTGAACTGGCTGATTTCCTTTGCCTAGCGACTCGTAATTAATTAGGAAAAGGTTAATTTTGCACCTTCCAGTACTTACTCTCCAATATTATTCAGACCATGATTATTTTCCCTTTCCCCCTTTGTCTCTCCTGTAAGAGTGGCTTTTTGGGATTAGTCCATTTCTGATCTTGACATTTTTGTCTGTTGCCTTGCCCATTTCTATTTAACAGCATATTAGCAGTGTCACTTCATGTGAAATCCATGTAATTATTTTTTAGGTTTGAAAGGCTTTTGCTTCTAAAGGGCAAACAATACTTTTCAGCAGTTTTTCCAGGTGCATTAAGACATGTGGGAATTTCCAAACACAGTGGGAGGAGAAGTTTCACCATCAGCAGTGTCTAGAAGTGCTAGCTGGTGTCCCTTGACACTTTCTTTGTGGAAGATGATGGTTGTCTGCAGAGGCTTTTCAGCAGCTAATTTTAAAAGCATCTTAAATAAATCTCTAGTTACAAAGAGAGAATACCAGGTAGGGACAAAATGTCTACAATCTATTGTGTGTGCCCTTCTAGAAAAATTCAACGAAAGAAAACGAAGTTTGAGAAAATGTTAAGGCCTTTTTCAAAATATTTATTTCTGGATTCAGGGTTTTCTTTCCTCATTAAAAATGTTAATCAAATTCAGCATGATGTCACCAGCTGACCAGATCAGTGTTAGGTGTCACCAAAGGCTATTTGGTGTCCCCAAATTCTGCTGGGTATACTCCAGCAAAATCAGGGGCTTCTTTTGCAAATTCTTGCCCTGCAGTGTCAGTATTGTTAATTTTCTTTGTGCCAGGAGCACTGCGGAGTGGTGTGGTACAGTCAGTAAGTGGTGCTCAGTTAGGGGCAGGACACCAAACCCTGGCTGATGGCCAGAGCATCGCTGCAGTCACAAAAGATCTTCTGACATATTTGCTCTTCATGAGCTGCTGCCTTTGTGCCACTCCCTTCAGAGAACGACTGCAAAAGGTGCCACGGGGATAATCCATGTTTGAGACTTCTGGTGGGATCAGAGGTTTCAGGTAGGAGGGTAGGTCTTAGTCTGGTGAAGGGTAGTGCTGTGTAATGCTGTTGGTTTTGCTGCTTCACTGTGCTGTGATTGACATATTTTGTCATCAGGATGTGTTGATGTGCCCCAGAAAAAATTTCATCTAGAAACACTAAACATACATGGAGCAACCAAAGGTATGGGGACATGGGAGGGCAGGTCAAACCAGTGAGAGGAGCATATCTAGCACCTGTGGGGGCTTTGGGGTTCCAGTAACTCACGGGGAGGTGATGCTGTTTCCAGTGATGTGGAAGCTGTGTAACACAGAGTACCTGTGTAATATGTGATATACAAATACATTCTGCATCCATTAGACCAACTTTTAATAATCTGCTGTGTAGAGCACACAACTTTCCCCCAACCCTCCAGTCCCTGGAGCTCACAAGGGTGAGATAAGGACATGGTCAAGAGGTTCCTCCATTCTCTGTTTTTGATAGGAGAGGGTTGGAAGTACTTCAGCTGTGCTGCTGAACTCCTGGGTTTGAGCTTAGTGTTTCTTAGTGTTCTGGGTTTTTTCTTACTTTATCCAAGTAGTAATTATGGCAACATCAATATACACCAATTTTAATGCCAAGCAAACCTGTTCCATTTGTGAAGACCTGGGAGAAAGAGAGAGGGAAGATGAGGTCCCCCTTGCTATTACTGCACAGAGCAGGGTGGGCCATCCAGGGCAGCATTTGTCCACCCCAGAGTCCCCAGGCTGCCCTTCCCCAGTGCTGATCCATTGGCATTGATGGAAGAGGGCCTGCAGGTGGCTGCTAGAAGGCAGCAGGAGTTTGTGTTCATCAGGGCAGCCCTGCCGAGGGACACAGCGTGCTGAGGGACACAACCTTCATCTGCTACTGACTGCAGCCAGGGCTGAGGAGCGGGGCTGGCTGGACCTGTGGGATGCCCTGGTGTGAGGGGCCCTGTGTTCCTTGTGTAGCCTCTGGCACAGCAGCTGTGACTGCCTCAGCAGTTGATGTGTGTTGGGGTGAAGAAATTTGGCTCCCTGAGGGAGAAATGACATTGAACACTTGCAGCCAGTCTTTTAAGTGGAACGTGGTAGAGCAAACACATTTTAAAAATAGTATTTTTGAAACAACAGCGCTGTAGATACTGTATTCTTGCCCTCCCAGGATCATTTTTCTCCCAGCTTTGAGGAGAGCAGGGCCAAGGCCCCAGGCTGTCCTGCAGGCATGGCTCCGGCCCCACGCGCTCTCTGCGCAGCACGTCTGCAGTGTCACTCGCCCTCTTCTGAAATTACTTTTTCACTTTTAGGCATGGGATTGTTTTTTGACCTTCAGGCTTCCACCTCCAGCACAAGACTTGTCAGCTTCTGGGACATGGGCTGTAGACAACTCCAAGCTGAAAGGCTGCCCACTTGTCTTTGATCTCGTGCCAGGCTGTCCTTTGCGTTAGGGCTGGACTCCAGCAGCTGCAGCACAGGCAAACCAAGCTATGGCTGGGGTTTGCAGAGTCTCTTCTTGATGAGCAGACTCGGTAAGAGTGGTCCTACAGAAGCCAGAAAGGCAAGGGGACAAAACTAACCTCCAGGGGAGTTAGTTTATTAATGTTATTTCCAACCAACTCCATTGTTTTCTCACCCTCTCCTTGCTGCCTGGGACTTTAATGCTGCCTGCTTGCAGGCTCAGGGAGAATTGCCCGGGAAGCATTAGCAGAGGGGGCGTGAAATAAAGGCCAAAAGAGGAGATGGGAGAGCTCCAGCCTTTGGTGGTGGAGGGGACAGGGGTCTGTGGGTGTGAGTTGTGGAGAGGCACTGCAGGTAAGCACAGGGCACACTGCCCTCACCCTCCTGGCCATCCCTCCACCAGGGTTTCCTCTGCAGCAGCCCTTGCAGCGAGCACCAGGGCTGTTTTTAACATCGGGGGGTCTGTGTCATTGTCACAGTCTGGCATGGGCCAGGCTGGCCCCTGCCAGCTCCCTCAGCCTGACTGGGGCTCCCGGCAGGGCTCTGCTGCCCACGGGGCACCCTCGGCACCACTCGCTGCCCTTAATGAGCTTGTTGCTCTTTCATTAATGAGTGAATGGCTGGGATTTCATTTTCCCCCTGGTCTGGTTTTCCAGACCCCTTCTTGAGAAAGCAGACTGAATTCAGACAAAAGCGACAGTTTTCTAGATTAAATTACTTCCATATCTTTCTTTTTGATTTTCTTTGAACCAGAGAAGGGTCTCTGAAGGCATCAAAATGGATACTTTTTGCATTTGGAACTATTTGCCCCTATTAACTAACATAAACATGGCTTTAAAGGTCATGGCTATTCCTGATGGAGTATTATCACATATTTCTGGTTAGAATTTGGATTTTGAGGAGGGGAGGGCTTTTTATGCACCCACAACTTAAAAAATAGACACAAACCCCACCACCTGAACCACATGTGTTCCTTTGAATACATTTTCCACAGACTTGTGCAAGGTCTGTTGTGAAGGGAGCAGGAGACTGGCTTCATGCACCACAAATGTCAGGAAAGCAATTTGAGGCAGCAAAATATTTCCCACCTTGGAAAGTGGGGTGCTTTCCTTCCCAGCCCTGGAGAGGCACATAGAGCACAGCCAAGAGAGGGGCTAGCAAACTGCTGAGCTGGGCTGCAGAGCAGGGCTCGACCTGCAGTCCCAGGGAGCCTGGGGTCTGATGGGATTAGCCTGCTTATCTGCTTTTCTGGCTTCCACTTAGGATTTAGTTAAGAATTTCCTGCATCTGCATCAGCAAGAAGAAATGGCTGTTCCTGGGATTCAGAAAGGTCAGCAATAGGCCAAAGACATTTAAGCACAGAGTTTGAGACTTTTAAGGTGTTGGAAGTGCATAGGCTGGAGCCAAATCCTAAAAGTAGATCCTTGGCATGAGGAAAGAAGAAGCAGCTAGCAAGGGCTGCCTCGCTGTGTCTGTGTGCATGTGTAAGCAGCAGGAGATGCTCCCACTCCACTTTGTGCTGGCTGTTTGTCCCTCCACACCAGACATGCAGCAAGGCTCCCACAGGTGCTCTGGGGTCTCAGTGGGTGTGTGGCATTTGGGACACCATCCTCCCCATGCTGCAAAGCCCAGGGCCCTGACTTTTCCCACCCCATCTGTGCTTTGCCCACCAGCCAGCACCTGGTAGGTGCCTGCTTTGAAGCATTACTCCTCTGCAGGCAGAAAAAGACCCTCAGATTAATGGTCTGCCTAAGAGCTGAAGAGAAAAAAAAATGGGAAATAATTTTAAGTATCACATTAAAATGCCACTCCACATCTGAAAGGATCCATTAAAACTTTTATAGAGCTTTTTACATTTGTTTCCCCTCTTTTACATTTTGTTCTGATTCAGGCACTTCTCTCTTACAATTCTCCTACGTAATAAACATTTTCGCCTCAGCTGGCTCTGCTCTAAGAGGGACTATTTTTGGTGCAGAGGAAAATGTGGCACTTCTGATAGAATAGAGTTTTTGTTTCCAAAATCACCTTTTGCAGTGATCCAGCCTGGGCAGGAGCCTTGGGCTAGCCCCCTGGAGGTGTTCCTGCACAATCTTTCTTAAAAATGTTGTATTTTTTTAAGGGGATTTGGAGAATGCACCCACGCTTCACCCTCTGCTTCTTCTCTTTGTTAGAAGGAAAGGATTCTAAGGTCCAGCAGAAATCCTTGAAAACTCTCAAGGCCAGGCTGGACTGGCCTCTGGGGAGTCTGGTCTAGTTGAGGATGTTCCTGTTCATTGGAGGGGTGCCCATCAACTAGATGACCTTTAAAAGGTCCCTTCCAACTCAAACCATACTATGATTCTATGATTGGGCTAATTGGGCAGGTGGCTCCCTCCTCCTCAGGACTGTGGGCACAAAAAATAGAGCTGTCACCTGTTTAGCTTTTGTAATTACTTTAAAAAATATTTAAATCCCTAAGTGCTTGAGGGGTATGGACACAAGCCTTGCTGTCTGCAGGGGAAGCCAGGAGCTGCAGGACGTGTCCTGCGCCCTGCCCAGCCTGTCCCTTCCCTCTGGGCTTGGGGACATGCTCAGGCACTGATTGGCCTCTCCTAAACCTGCTCCTCATGGCCCATTGTGCCCAGGGAACTGGTGCTGTCAAGGTGTTACTTGGGAAATCATTTTAAGACCTCAAATTTAGGCTAGACTCAAGTATCCCCACAGGGAAAAGCCAGCACCTTACCAGGTTAGTCATAAACAACCCAAGGGAGCACAAGTTGTGCCAGGTGTTGCCTTTCCTTGCCTTTTGCTCCTTCTTCTGTGTCCATAACGTTGCAGATCCTGCCAGATGGAATCCCACTCGCTGCTTACCTGTCCTTCCTGACTGAGGGATTTGACAGTGTGTTATTTACTCCTTCATCTTGTCTCTAGTCCTCTTACATAGATATGCATTTCTGAAAGTTAAATGCTTGAAGCAAAGCATCTCAGTGCCCTGGGATGGGTGTGGCCACCCCAGCGGGCATTTCTCAGGAGTAAGGAGGGCTTGACCTCCACTGCCAAGCTCGTTGCAGGGCTCCCCTTCTCTCTGTGCTGCCTTGTTACTGTACCTGCTGCTCGGGCTCTCCTGCCCTTGCTCTGCCTGCTTGGCTTCAGCACACCTAAGCCTTGCAGACCGAGGGCAGACTTCAGGAATGCAAATAATGTTCCCTGTGCATCCAAACCATGTCTCTAAAAACCTTTTTGTCTTGTTCCTTGTTGCCCTGGAGGATAGTTACTTCAAAGAGCAGCCCTGTTGCCTGGTATTTCAGTTTATCTCATTACCATTGTGTTTGCCAAGCCAGCCAGCTTTGCCAAAAACAGAATCAAGGTTGTTGGCAGTGCTGGCTGGCTCGCATCTTCACCCTCTCTGCTGGCAGAGATGCTAATTTCCCCTTGATTGCAAACCCTGCATTCATCTTTTGTGGATAAGCCGTGCCTACAGTCACGCCATAATGGCTTTAAAAGCCTGGGCCTGAGCCTGTGGCCCCTCTGCTGGGGCTGTCCAAGGCAGGGCTAATGGATGCTGTTAGATTATTTACTTGCCACTTTTCTGGCCCGGGGCAGCAGCTGGCTGGCACCCACGGCTGGCAGAGGGCAGGCAGGAGCAGCACGGGGAGAGCTGCTTGGCAGGCAGAGCGCCCAGGGGAGGAGCTGGGGAGGCACAGCAGTGCAGACGGATGGACGGACAGACAGTGGGGGGTGCAGGGATGCACGCTCCACTCAAAGGTCATTCGTCACAGCAGGGGCTGGTTGCAAGAGTAGAGGTGGGAGCTGACAGTTTCTGGCTCTAGGGGCTTCCCTGGGCTTCAGGAAGACTCAGAACAGCCTCAGGATACCCTCAGGATGGTTTTAATACAATTTGATTTCCCCCTTGTTGTCTTGAGTTGATTGCAACAAACTGTGTGTAAATTTTTTAAAATGCCGAGCTGGCAGTAGTGTAGCACAACCTGAGCGCTTTGTGCTCCTGCTGGCTTGGGTTGGCATTGCCAGCACAAGCAGAATGGGACAGCAAGCTTTGGGTTGCTGCTTAAAGTCAGTTTCATGGCTGAGGATTATTTTATTGTTTTTAACACCCCTAAAATGAAATACACCTAAAAAAATATTAAAAAATTAGCAAATCTTGGATCTATTAACCAGGGGTGAGCAGCACCTGCAGGGGTGGGTGAGCTGTGGTGGACAGCCACCTCCCTGGGCTTTACATTCCTGTTTAGGATAGACCTGCCCCAAGTGATGCTATGGCTGTTGCTAAGCAACAAGTGATGCTTGCTATAGCCAATACCCTCTTAAAGGTACGTTAGCAAGGAGCAATCTGCTGTGTGCATGACATTAATTTGCAGGTGTATGGATTTGTATTAGTTAGTGGCAATAAACTTTGGCAATGCTTCAGCGTGGTGTTAAAATGGAACACAGTGTGGCATGGAGATACTGTGCAGCAAAAGCATTAAGCCCTCCCCTTTATTTAATTGGAACTTAAAGCTTAGCTATCTTACTCACCAAAATAAATTAACAATAAATCAGGTTACAGAATAAATTAACGAATTAAATTGGGTTAGTTGGAAAGTTTAAAAAGGAAGGGGCATCTGTGAGCTGCTTGCATTAAAAATACAGTTACAAGGTCTTGAGCTGGAAGGGAAGGCTCACACAGAAACATGTGACTGTCCCAGTGCTGCTTTGATTTCCAGTCTTTATCAGCAAAAGACTCACCTGCTCTAACCGTGAATTAAAACTCAGCCATGGTGTAACACCAACCGAAGTCAAGCACCCACATCAAGAAAGGCTTTTGGCTGCTTGTCTCCTGGTTTTGTGACTAGTTGCCAGAGATTAGCAGAGGATAGGGCTCCTTTCATGGGCCATCACAAACTCCCTTTTTCATCTTCTGGAGCTTCTTTTCCTTCTGTTGCTTTGCTCCACCAGCCAGCACCTCCCTTTGCCTCCTGTGCCTGCTCCCACCCCTTGCTTGCTCTGCAGGGATGCACCCCTGGTCCTACCTGTGGATGCAATGTCTCTCCTCACTCCATAAGCTTGCTGGTGACTTTGGACATGCACAGAGTCATTTGCAAGGCCTGGGCTGAGGTGCTGCTGGCTCTCAGGATGTCCAGGAGGGGCTGGCCTGGATGGTCTTGCCATGCCACAGAATTTCCCTGTGCTGCTTCATTCACCCTGGGCTCACTCAGCTGGCAAGGCTGAGGAAACTCTCATCTGATGGCAGCAGTGAGAAGGGGAACTGTGGCAAAGTATTTTAACTGTATTACTTTCAGGTGGTTGCCACATCTTTTCTAATTAAAATAAAAATCATCTTAGGACTCCTGAAATGAATATTTGGTATAATGGATTCAGAAAGTGATGAAAATGTTTTCATTAAATAGTGAGAAAGGGAGAGAGACCCTGCAAGGCATAGCATTTTATCTCAACTCTCTAATAACATTAATAAACTCTTTAATCTTTGTCACGTTTATGACTTAATGGCAATCCTTAAAGACATGACAGACAAGTTAGAGCTGCCAGGTTCCTTTAACCTATGAGCATTCATATCCTTCGCAGGGTTTTGATTAAGTGGAAAATTCCTCTGCAACGGGATTTATTCTCCTTGTAAATCTGTGCTCTGCAGTCGTGTCACTGGCAGGGGATGCTCAGCTGGGCCCTGGCCATGCTGTGGGATGGGGGTGTCACCTCCCTATTCCACGGCCAGGTGAGCACCAGGAGTGTCAGCCCTGGTGTGACCAGCCCTGGCTGTTCCCCTTCTCCCACCTGGGTACTGCCCTGGCCCTGCTGATGGCCCCGCCTGTCACCCGAGGGACTTCGGGTCTGCTCTCCACGAAAGCCGTGCTCAGAGTGCTTGGTGGCCGGCTGTGTGCTGTGTTCCCCACTCCCTCTGGGCTACAGAGCACTGAGGATCCCTGTCCCTGTGCCTTTGCTCACACCCATGGGGCTGGGGCACTCTGTGCTTTCAGACAAGTAATATTTGCTAGGGAACAGCATTAAGGGAACAGTGTTTGGTGGCAAGGTCAGCACTCCTGTTGTGGATGCTGAGAGCTGCCAAGCCCAGATTTCCTTCTGCCCCGGTGTGCCATTACATCTGTGTGGTCCAAAGAAGCAGATATCCAAGGGGAAAATAGTATGGATCATATAATTATGGAGCTGCACAACAAGACAGGCGCAGCTGGGGGCTGACTCCAGCCTTGGGATTTTCTTTTTTATTTTTCTCAGCAATCTGGCAGTTTCTAACCATCAAGTTCCTGACTATAAAAGCTAATTGATATTCCTTTAATGTAAGGTTTTTGCATTTAATGTCCTTTATTTTGTTTTGTTAAAGTTACATGAAAGTGCAGCCGTTTTTCCTCTGCTGCTGGGGCTTGGACCCAGAACATCCCTTTTGGCAGCTGCCCCCACACTGTTCCCAGCTGGAAGCAGAGGGATGCTCCAGTGGTGGCGTGAGTGCAGAAAAGGGCCATCAGTGGCAGCTTGGTCCCTCCTGGGGACCTTGCACCCTTGGGAGGGCTGTGGCAGCTGCATCCCTTCCCCTGAGGCACCTGAGGTGCCCAAACCCAAAGACCTCCACATGGGACAGGTGTTATTTCATCCACACTTGGTTATGTGGTTAACAGGTGTTATTTCATCCACATTTTGCTGTTATCTGCTGCACACACAGGTACCAGCTTGGTAAATTCACTCTTGTAAATGATAGGCTGAAGCCTCTTTGGTTGCTTCTCAGTCACGTGCCAGCAATAAAATGAAGAATCACCCCTCTTTTATTTGCATAATTTTGATGCTGTCAAAAGAAAGAGACAATACTCATGTAGCAGAAGGAGAATTTTTAAATAGAAGCATTACATTTTAGAACCCTAATAAAGATAAAAGCAAAATAAACACTGGAATTTGAATTTAGAGAATGAGAGAAGAAAGATTAGTCTGTGCTGGTGAAGTAATGAAGGTAGTGGCTGGTAACAATTTTTAATAGCACATTAATGCTGAATTACTTTGGAATTTCTGCAGGAGTCAAGATGACATCCACATAAACACCAAATGAATTCCAAATGATTGGTATTATCATAAAGAGCACCAAATGAATTAATAATGATGGAACACTTAAACTAAAACGTTATCTCCTCTAATCTGTTTTCTCTTTTACGCACTGCGCAATTCATTTTTAGCCAACTATGACCCTTTCTTTCATTTGTCTTTTAATTTAAAAACATATATATTTATTTTTGCATGGATGTTCTACTCCTGCACTGTTTGAAGTGAGACTTGGACTAGTCCATCTTTTGTGTTGGCCTCAGAAAATTTAAGCAATGGATGGGAAGACATCTGGACATGAGCCTTATCGCTGGGAAAATGACTATGACTAATAAGAACAATAATAATAATGATTCCCTCTTGATGGTCCCACATGTGCACAGACCTCAGGGCGCCCTTAACAGCATTTAATAAGCTAAATGGCTCACTTTACAGCAAGGCAATATGTCTCCCCCTCCCATGGAGAAGCCCAACAGGAGAGGAAGCCTGAGGTCACAGTCTGTGTGGATGAGCCAAAAGAGATCAGTAAGCAGGAGTCTGGTTTTGGGTGTCCCAGGGAGGAGCTGAGCCCCAGCACTGCTGCTGCACATGTGTGGCCCCTTGGGGTCCCCCATCCCCGTCACGTGGGGCTCCTTGGCACAGCCTGGGCAGGGGGCAGCAGCAGCAGAGCGTCGCTGCCGGGGGGCCGTGCTGGCCCTGGTCACTGCAGGTCCCTCCCCACGGCCCGCCCGGGTGTGCACGCTGACATATTAGCAGTCAAATGACATTTAGAGAGCACAAGTCTCACTCTCTCCTGCAGGCCAAGTAAATATCATTAGTAATGATATTAAATCTCAAATTGTGCTGCTGCACTATGGCAACCACTCAGCAATTTGCTATTGCAGCTTGTTCCTAACAATTACTTTCATAGACTTTATTTCTTGGAAAACTATTACTGACCATAATCTTCTGCATGGCATGCCATGAAAAGAAATAATAATAATAATAAATTAATTAAAGGAAAAAAATCAACCCAGCTTTTAGAGTGAGGGTGCAATGCTGCCATGAGGCTGGCGTGGCAGGGTTTGGTTTTGTTAGGAAGCTGGCAGTGCTGGGAGCTGCACAGGGAGCTTGGCAGGGCACAGCTCTTCTGCCCTGTTATTCTTTGTGGCTTTGATGCAGGAAATGGTGCAGGGCAGTCAGCTGGCTCTTCTCTACAGCACCCATCACACAAATGTGATTTTATTTTTCTATATAAAATTACATTTTTGTATGTGCGTGTGTATTTATTAGGTGTATGAGTACATAGGCATATCCATGTGGGTATATGAGTGTGTATATAGGGTAAGTGTGTGTATATACACACACAGAGGTGCATATATGTGTCCATATATGCATTTATACATCCCAGCCTGTCCTTACCTGTGTGTACACACACACACAGAGCCCCTCAGCTCCCGGCTGCTCCTCCCTGCAGCAGTGCTGGCCGGGCTGTGCCACTGGCAGGCCGCTGGCCCCACACACGTGCTGCGCTTCTGTGACAGAAGCAACATATAATTATATTACAAATTAACTTGCAAATGCTGGTAGCGATGTACTCCACAGGAGAAAAAAAATAAAATCATCGGTTTCGTCTTCTCTCGTGTCTTGTAGCTGGTCCCTCCAGCACGCTCTGCATCTGTCAGGATCCATGCCCTGGGAGCACTAATCATTTTTATTAACCATTAAACAAGAAGATCCTTTTTATTTGAAAATGTAAAACATGCAGGAAGCACTATCTACAGCCGCTAATTCAGGTCACATTTCACGGCTCTGCCTCACCTCTGTGCTCATCCCTGCTCGGCTGAAAGCTCCGCGCAGCCGGCGCTGCCGTCGGGGCTGAGGCTGGGCTGTCGCCCGCGTTGGCATTTCCAGCCCGGATCTTACCCCGAATAATTACACTTCTTTTCCGAGTCACCCATGGAAGCCGAGCCCCTTTTAAAGCTCCTCTCGTGGCAAGTTTATGAGGCGTTGCTGCATTTTCTTATCACTTTTCACCTCGCGGTGGTTTTCACTTGGGGCCGGGGCGGTGAAGGCCCCGCGGTGCCCGCAGAGCGGGTGGCGCTGGCTGCGGCCACCTCCGTGTCCCTGGCGCTGGGGCACTGCCGGGGTGACACCCCCAGCGCTGCACCACGGCTCCCACAGCCCAGGGAAAATCCAATGGGAGGGGGACTGACCCCACGGCTCCTCCCTGGGTGTCCGTGCTCCCTGAGCTGAGCGAAATGGGCCTCCCGTTTTATGGACAAAGCGGTGGTGGCAGTGCCACCTCGTTAGCATTAGAGAGCGGATTCCTCACATGCTTTTTTTTATTCTGCAGCTTGGCTGCTGCTGTGTGAGACTGCGGAACATTTTACTGCCTTGTGGCTCGCATTCAATACGGCAAATAAAAAAAAAAAANTAAAATATTTGTATTATTTATATTATTAATAATAATAGTTTTAAATTACTCTGAAAACTTAATGTGTAATGGCCCAGTGTTTCTCCATCTCCCTTCAGGTTCAACTGAGGTTGTTGATTATTCTGGAAAAGCCCCACCAACAGCGCTAGGCACCCTCAGCTTGCCTGACAAACCTGTGGGGACTGCAGATGCCTTCCAAGCAGAGCTGCAGCCTGGCCATGCACCCATAAATTAAAGAAAGGGCCAGGCTGGCCAAGGCACAGCGCTGGCTTTGATGTGCAGTAATGAACCTCGCTTTTAATTCGGGGCTGTAACTTCCATGCCGACACAAAACCGGGAGCTGGGAAAAGCTGCATGCATAATCAGGGGTGAAAGCAAGGATGCGGCGTGCGATGTGTCTGATGTTGGATGAGAGGCAAGATAGCCTTTAATCATTTTGTTTTCAAAGAAGCTTTAGAGAGCTCTTTGAAGATGAGGCTTTTTTGAGGGCTGCTTGTGGAAAATAGGAGGCAGCGATAGACGGCACCCGCGCCCACCTGCCCGCTCGGTTAACCTGTGCACAGGACACACCTGGGCATCCCCGCCACCAGCACGGCTGGCACAGAGAACCTCTGCAAAACCAGAGCTGCCCGTGCTGGTGACACCCTGATGGAGCAGGATCACACCTATTCTAAGCAGTTAGAACAGGGTGTCCGGCATGCCTTCGTTAATTATAATATTTTTGTAATGATAATGTTCTGTAAATCATGTCTTATTATCTTTGGATGAAAGGGACGGATAATGAACATCTGATCAGACTTGACTTTAAGGAGAAGCACCGTGGTGGTGAGGCATGGGGCTGTGCCTGCCCTGTAATGCAGCATTTGGGGTGGGGAGAGGTGAGGTGTGTGTCACACATGCTCCACAACGCCCCACCACTGCAGTCAGTCAGGGTGGGAGCTGCAGGTGAGTTCCTTATGGGCTGGGATCCAGCCCAGCGTCCGAAGGCACAAAGGTGTTGGACCCATCTGACCATCCCAGGCTGGGGAGGGTGAGGGGCTCTGCCAATAGCATGCCTGGCTTTATTTTCAGGGCTGAGGTCAGGATGCTGTTGTGATAAATGCATCACATACAAAATAAGGACACGGTTTCTTGCTCCAGGAATGTTACAGGCTGTTCCTTAGGGAATGGGTGTGCCAACAGTCCTATTTTTACCTCTTAATTTTACCTTTTATACCTTTCAGTGTGGCTTGTGGTAAACAGCCAGGAAGTGACTGCAGGCTGTTGGGCCATGTGTGTTGCCCCAACGCCATCACATTGAGTGTGGAATACTGGTCTTTTCAGTGGTTTTTGCACATTTGGTCATTTAGTGTGGTTTTTAAAGTAGGTGAATGCTGGTAGTTGAGGTTATTTGCAGTTGTCATTGTGCCATGCAAAGAAAGCCTATGAAACAGCCCAAACAGATGAATTACTGCCCTCCCCAAGGACTGAGTCTATCTCCATGGGCATCACAAGGGACCTTGTTCTGTGCTCAGTGCTGCTGAAGTGTGCACTGG
>VXBC01002294.1:2065600-2192041 GCA_013399945.1 Ploceus nigricollis
GTGTGTTGCCCCAACGCCATCACATTGAGTGTGGAATACTGGTCTTTTCAGTGGTTTTTGCACATTTGGTCATTTAGTGTGGTTTTTAAAGTAGGTGAATGCTGGTAGTTGAGGTTATTTGCAGTTGTCATTGTGCCATGCAAAGAAAGCCTATGAAACAGCCCAAACAGATGAATTACTGCCCTCCCCAAGGACTGAGTCTATCTCCATGGGCATCACAAGGGACCTTGTTCTGTGCTCAGTGCTGCTGAAGTGTGCACTGGAAGAGGACAAACAGCAACACATTTTCACCCCTCTCTATGACTCCAAGTAGAGGAGCTGGGCTCTGCCTTGGTGCATGGCACAATCCTCAGGGCCATGGCTTTGCCTGGCCAGTCCTTATGTGCCCAGCCCAGGCACCTCCCTGCATCTTCTGTTAAACTGCACAGACATTGCCCCGTCTGGAGTTCTGGCCAGCATAGGGATCTAACAAACATGCATTTTCCAGACCCTTCAGAACAGGAAAAATCCACATCTCCAAATTTGCTGTGTTTTGTAGTTTCTGCAAATGTCTTTGGTAGGAATCTCCGTTCCTGTACGTACAACCCCAAGTCACTGTTACTGTCAGACTGCGTGCCCATGCCAGCATGTTGAAGGTTAAGTCTGAAAGACCGAAAGAGGTGGGACCTGCCCCCATGTGTTAAAAGGAAAATCCCTTTCCCCTCTCTGCCCTCCTGTCTGCAGCAGGTATTTAAACACTGGCCATGCTGGGGAGGTGTGGGGCTTTGTGACAGGCCCTGCAGCTGGGGATGCAGCTAATGACATCTGGCAAACGCTGTTTGGGGATTAAATGTGCCACTGCTCCGTAAAAGCCAGGCTCATAATGTTGGGAAGTTTGGAGACAGTGTGTCAGACTCCTATTTTCACTCCTAAGTGATGCTGTGCAATTTTTGTGCAGGCTAAACCTTGCCTTTTTTAATTAGGTTTATTGCTATAGCTCCATGGCAATGTGTATGTGCTAATGTTTGATTTTTTTATCTAAAGTAAGCAACCAACATAAACAATCCAGACCTGATAGTCCCAGTGGGGGGACTGACATTTGGAATTGGCTCAAAATACGTGGTTTTGATGCTTGTTAGACTCCAACTCTTCGCTCAGGAAGCACAAAGCATGGGATGGTGTCTGCAGGGTAGAGCTACGTTTGCCTCTTTCAGCCTAATCCTCAACCTGCTGCTGAAGTGCTCCTCCTGCAGAGGAGCTTGCTGCCGTCGCTGCGTCAGGTGTAGCAGTGGAGGGGTCTCAGGAGGGACATTCTAATGCCACTTGGCCATGAGTTACCAGAGCTTGCAAAGTCTCCCTAGAGGGGGTCCTGTGCCACCAAACCTGTACAGTGCAGCGCTGCTGTGCCTGGCCTGCGCTCCTGGTCAGACCACCCTGGCTGAGCCCGAGCGTGGGACACAAAACCTGCAAGGACTGGGACAGAGAGCAGTATCTTGCAGTGGGTTTGAGCCTGGAAACATTGCTGTGGTGCAGCCAGCCAGGATCACAACTGCTCTCAGCCTCTGCTGTGCACTCCTGCCCCACCCTATCACTCTTCCAATCCGAAAACAAGGCTCCAAGACTGGAGAGCTGGGGCGAGGGCTGAGGAGCAGGGGGTCGCTGGACAGCCCTCTTTCCTTTTGCCTTGGCCCAGCCTGCAGTTCCAGGGAGCAGAAGGTCCTTGCAGGGCCAGCACCCCCGTGCCAGAGAGCTGCCCTGTGCCATCATCTGCCCCTCTGCCTGTGCAAGCACCACTCCCACTCCCATCAATCAGCACAGACCAGGTGTCTGGAAGCATCTCTTGCCAATCACCTTTTATTACCTTTAAAAAGCCAAGAAACCCAGAACAAGACAAAAACTGAGACCGTGTGAACATCATGCAATGGACTCACTTTAAAGCAGGCTGGGGTAGGGAGGGGAAGACCAAAAGTTGTGTTAGAGTAGAAGTACCGCTGCACCCGTGTCTGAAGGCCAGGCCGGGTGGGCTGTCACTGGTGGGGTTGGTGGTGACTGCTGTGAGTGACCAGATGGATGCTGAAGCAGGAAATGGAAACACACTCATGAGACATCATCCCAGGTAACCCCAGGTCTGACTCTGACATGGTGATGACAGTGAGAAATACTCCTAACTCTTGCCTTGGGTACGTTCTGCCTGGGCAAAGTCTCTTTGGAGAGGAGCAGCACAGTGACTGCTGTTACAAGGGCTCTTTAGGTCAGTTCTGCTACTCAGTGGGACTAGAGCTCGGTTAGTGCACTCAGTTAGTGCAGAGGATGTTATCCAGCAGCAGTGACGTTACCCCACTCTGCCCTGCAGTCTCACTCTGCCATCTTCAAAATTCACAGCACAAACTAGAGCAGAATTACCTTCTCGA
Organism: Ploceus nigricollis; assembly: GCA_013399945.1. Lineage (NCBI taxonomy): Eukaryota > Metazoa > Chordata > Aves > Passeriformes > Ploceidae > Ploceus > Ploceus nigricollis. The sequence goes on from VXBC01002294.1 coordinate 2,067,991, forward strand.
AAGGATGTGCTTTGGAGAGTTTCAGCTATCACAGAAATAACTTTGCATCTTGTCCATCATGTGGATGTGACAAAACACATGCCCTTATTTTCCTGAGGTATAACCAACATTCGGGTTCATTACATTTAATGGAGTAGGGTCACCCATAAAGTTATTCATAAGGTATTTTCTGAGTGTTTTTCACCTTCTCTTTGAAAAAATAAATTATATCAGCATGTTCACGAGGTGCAAATGGGACTGGCATTTCAGCTGTTATTATGTTATTAACTTTTTTAACCTAATAATTTTCAATCAAGAGTGAGAAGCAATTTTCACTCACTCCTGTGACCAGAGTTGGAGATTCTGCCAAGTGTTCTCGTAGGGTTCACCTTGACAGACACCTAATTCCATCCCAAATGGAAACGTTACCCCGACACTCTCATTGCGGTCACCGAGAATTTCCATTTCCCCTTCGGTTAGGATTTAATTTAGAAGGCAAAGACTTCCTAAGCTATGGGAGAGTAAAGATAGATGGCATGGGAGAAGAAGGCTGATGAAATGTAGTTGACTCCGGATCTGAAATATTTTATCCCTCCTCAATGTAGGTTAAATTATTCTTCACCTTTCCCACATCCATAATTGTCGCTGATCTTGGACCAACTCAAAACCCTACTACTGAGTTCAGTAGACTCAAAATTGCCACTAGAACTGGAAAAAGAAAAAAAAAGAGACTTGTTAGTGTCCATACACAATATCCCAAGACTATACACAGCTATGAGATACAGCAAATTTAAGAAAGGCAATTTTTTTCTCATCACTGAGTATTTATTATATATAACAAATACATGAAAAAGAAAAAACTATATTGTGTGATATAAATAGTTTATTTACATTACAGAAAAACATCAAGACAATGTATACTATTTCAAATATATCCATACATAATCAAATATAGCTGTAGTACATGTTCTCATTGGTGTAGATTACCACAAATGCAAGGCAACATGTGTAGATCTTGTCTTAATCTTTTGTCTATAATACTGTATTTTGTAGTCCAAGCTCTCTGCAGTTAGTTTTGCCATTGTGGAAACATGCGCTCTTTAAATTAACCTTGTCGATGCTCTTGTTGTGTTGTCTGAACTGTAGTGCCCTGTGTTTTGCTTCTGTCTGTGGATTCTGTTGCTCCTGGGACATTTCCTGGAAAAGAGAGTTGTGAGAATACATGGCTCTTAGCAACACATCTGCTCCAGAGGTGGCGGGGGCAGCAGGGACGCGAGGGCCAGAGGGGCATCCTCCAGCCCTCAGTGTGCTTCCTCCTCAGTGAAATGAAACAGGCTGGCTAATGGCAATGGCACCACAAACAAAAGCCACCACAACCCCCAGACACATACTGTGAACAAAATTATGGCAAGGGAGATGTTTGGATTCCTGAACCCTGGACACTCTCGCTGCATTGCAATGATCCCAACTGCACCGCGTTGTTCAGCTTTAAAGAATGGGTTTATTTTGAGCGAGGTGAGGGTGCAAGATCCAGGATGGTCCCATGCTCACCTGGCCAGCATCCCAGGTCTGTGAAGTGCTTACACTGTGGCTGCAGGGGCTGCCTTTCCAAGGCCCTAAGTGTCTGCAGCCCCCCTGAGTCTCCATGGAAATGCTCCATGCTCAGCCCGTGAGCAAACACCGTGCCTGCACCGTGCCATGGCTGCTTGGCTTGGCGCGGAAAGCACTTGTTCTGGAAAGCCCCAAATCTGATATTCCTTTCGACAGCTGCAGGGGCAAACCCCTCGTGTCTCAGGACCTCCAGTGTTCCTCAGCAAGGGCACGTTTCAGCCTTTCACCTGCAGCAGCACCTGCTGTGGGGATGCTACATTTCTCCCTAATGGAAAGCTAATGGTGTGTTTCTGGCTTCCTCTCACAGAAAGGCACCCTCAGGCAGAAAGCATGGAGAAGTTTAATCTCAGGTGGAGGCTACAGGATGTTCTAATCAGCTGAAAGCCAAGGGTGCTTATGGTTAAAACTGTGGGCAGCTGCACAACAGAGACTGAAACACTCTCTTGGAGTGCCATGAGAAGAGGCCCCACAATAATCCAGATGACACTGACATGGAAAAAAAATTCCCTTTGTATGGGGCTGACTTGTTCTTCTGTTACAGGAGGGCTTTCAGCAGCACTAGGTGAAACCCTATGGGTATGCACTGGGGAGAGCCCCCCTCAGCGCAGTGAGAGCTTAAAGCACTTGCCTGCAGCTCTGTGTCAAATAACTAAGAGCAGAACAGAGTGAAATAAAATAAAAAAGGTAATTTCCCCGCCCCCCCCGCCATCGAATGGGAGTGATGTTATAGTTTTGTCATGTCAACTGAAAGGCTAAACAAGAGCATAAGAACTTAGGATGCATTTAAAAAAAATGCTGGAATACAATTATGTAAGTGTCTAGCAAAATATGGGTCAGACTGTCCTGACTTGCCTCACTTTTAAGCCACCAGGACCACCCCCTCATGAGAAGCTGTATGGCTGTGGGCTATATTTTGCCTCGCTCCTTCCTGGGAAGCAGTGAAGTAGGCTGCTATCATTACTCCAGGAAAAACCAGGCTGCGGCTCCTGCGCGCTCAGGGGTCACGGCAGAGCTTTCATTACGGAACTGAGGCAGATTTCAGCCGCTCTGCGATCTCAAGACGAGCTCATTATTCACTGTGAGCTCCCTGGAAAGGCCATCAAACTGCAGGAGTGAGGCAGGGAGCTGCTGTTGGCAAGCACAGGGTTGGTTCCATGTGTGTCACAGGCACACCGAGAGCCCCTGGCCACTGTCCCTGCACAACCTCTCCTGCCCGGCCAGCACAGCGGGCCCGTGGTGCCCTGCAGGACACGGCCAGTGACACTTCCACAGGTTGAGGCAGCCCCACCAACACCCAGGGCTCCTCCCCGAGCCCCCAGCATCTGGATTTACAGCCCTGCTTTGCCCCAGCACCCAGCCATGTGAAGTAGGGTTAGGGAACCAGGGCACAGTGGGCACAACCAGAGTGATTTTCAATGAAACGTGGAGGAGCCAGGTGGCTGGGGGATGATGAGGATGGTCAGCAATCCCAGGGGATGCAGCTGTGCATGGTGGATACCAACTGCTCCAGCTGGAAGCGAGGAGATGAACATCTCATAGGCACTTCCCCCACACCAACACTGACACTATCTACACAGTCACTTCAAGCTTGAGAGAAATCAATTCAAATGTAGAGATTACTCCAATTGAGATGATGAAAAAGCATCTTTAAATCAAAAATGCCCATGTTACAATTGTACATTACCCATGGCTGGGAGCTTGGGAAGGCCCCAGGCTGCTTACACACAATGCTACTGCATTTACAGGTGGGTTGTATCTGATGTGCAGCAGGGGTTCTTAAGGGGAGCATTGGCATTTAACCAGCTTTTGAGACTTAATCATCTGCTAAAACTGAGTGATAGGTTTTCCTTGGTCCTTAACTCTTTAATCAAAAGTCCTTTGTAGTGCACTGTGTGGGGGGTGCATTCATTTATGAACACAGCAGTTACATCGATGTAAACCAAGCACTGGAGCACAGGCTGCCCTCCCTCCCTCCCTCCACTGAAGCTTTGCTCGAGAGCTCGAGTTACTCACAATGTGATTCATAGCAGGTAAAACACGTTATGCATTCATTTTTAATCAAGTTATTTCTTCACATAAATAAGCCGCTGTGACTAAACATTAGGGAAGCACTAAAAATGCAAAGCTGTAAAGAAAACTGCTGAGAATCATTATGACACTAGGACATACCTATATTATTTGCCATCCTCCTTCACTTTAATCACTGCTTCTTTTTTTGCCTTATCTCTAAGCTAAAAGTCCTTGGGCAGATTGTGCCTCACTGTTTTACCTCTTGGCCTCTGGTTCCCTACTTCTCCACCTCAGAAACTTATTCCCATTGCTGGCACTGGTGATGAGTAGCCAAGTACTGAGTCACTTAAACCCCAGTCATCATCACTTCTGTTGGTTGCATTTTCAGCTGAGTCCATCCCCTGACTCTGCTGGTTGTGTGGCTACAGAAATGGTAATGGTGGCAACTTGGAGAGCCAAGGGCCCAGGAGGCAGAGGCAGGGGCAGGGACAAACCTCATCTGTCAGCAGCCTGTTTATTCAGATTAAAGTGTCTGTGCAACAACAGCCCTGGAAGTCTCCAGGACTTGCTGAGAGCCTTCCAGCAATCGAGGACACCCCCAGAGATTTGCACACTGTACAGGTAAAATTTTAAGAACAACAACAGTAATGATAGCTGGAAGATTACAGTGGTAGTTTTGTGAGGCTCACATGGATGCAGTGCACCAAACTCGCTTGATTAATTAATTAGCTGAAGCTGCACTGAAATGAGCAGCAAAGAATTTGGCCCCAATGCCCTCTGAGTGAAGTTTCCCTTCCTTCTCCCAGGAACCTGGCAAGGTGGTTTCAGCACTTTCAAGAATTCAGGGTGTGGAGTTCAAACCAGTACAGTCAGGGTCTCCAAAGCAGACAACTTCAAAAACTCAATTGCTCATGCATATGCTGCCTCAACGCTCTCTTGTCATGTGGATTTCTCTTAGGCCACTTAAGAGCACACTTCTGCAAATGTATCTCAAATCATTATGCTGGGATGGAGTATGCTCTGCAGTAATTACATGCATTACAGAAAAAAGTCAAAAGATCATAAATTGACTTGGTTACAAAGTGTGGGGGAAAGGTACTGTCTCTGTATGAAAACAGTGTGACAGTTAATTTGCATTACAGTACCGGATCACTCAGAGCTCCCTGTCTTCATTCTTCAGTATAAAGTACTTTGCTCACTGCATCAAGGTGACAAAACTAGACTCACTTGACAAAACAATACACATTTATTCCATTATCAGTTACTACACCACTTTCCTTCTCCCACTACACGCTGGATTTTTGGTTGTTTGAATTACCTCTGTGAATACCACCTCCTGTAATCTACTGCCTCATTGGTAGTTGCCATTCAGGTGATGAACTCTGGCTAAAAAAGGTTTTGTTTTGTGCCTTTAGGCCAGAGTAGGATTTATGAATTTTTTTTTAATCTTTTCCAGGAACAAATGCTCTACACTTGTCTTCCAGCCAGGTAGTGCAACATAGGGACTGAAATGAAGTAGAGATTTTATTTTATATGGAGGTATGATAGTTGGCTTTTTTTTTTTATTTTAAAAAGAAAGTAGTTTTTAAAAGAGTGATTTATCAGTGCTGCTAGCTGAATTAATTTCACCTTGTGATTTCTAAGAGAAGCCTGTAGATGTTTGACATTCAGAATTTACCCCAAGCCCTCCCAGAGACAGTAACAGAGTCAAGTGGAGGAATAGAGCAGCACATGGAGGGGAAGGATTGCATTTACCCCTCTCATTCTGAACTACCCTGGGGCTTTTTCCATTCACACAACCCTCTGCTCCTCACTAAAGAAAAAACCCCGAGTACATCATATATGGAAGACCCTAAAACATGTGCAGTGCCTTTGAACATGCACTCAAGCCTAATGAAATCATTTAATCAGCGGGGTTGCAAACAGGCTTAAAAGTCTGTATGCTTTGCCTGATTAGGACTAAGGGAATGGGCCCTTAAGGAAACCAGATGGAGATATGATTAGTTTTATTAAGTGTTGATCCAGCTGCTGTATTTATATTTCCCCTATTTATATGAACAATATTTGTCCAAGCATCTGAATACAAAATAGAGAACTTCACTTGCTGTAGGCACCGTTCCTACCTAAGTTTGATTAAGATGGGAGTAAAAATTCAGTCATAATAATGAAGGAGCACTGGCTGGCTGGACCAGATGATATCTTCTGTTTGTTGGTGAATTAAATAGCATTTGTTATCAGTAGTGTCACTGCAGAAATCGGTATAATCAGCGCACATTGCAGGAAAAACAAAAGTCTTTTCTCTTTCTACTGTAAAATACCAGAGATACTGACCTTGTAATACAAAGGACTACAACACAGATGATAGCAATCTGGATGGTTCCAATCACAGCTGCTATTAAGACATACTGAAACCGTACTGGACCTGGAACCACATATAAAACGCTGTAGTCCTTTTTTTCACAGTGTTGTCCAGTATAGCCGGCATCACATCTGAAATAAAAAATATTTTTTCCTCATTATACCTGCTGCTTTCAAAGAATGCTGGAAAAATTGTATTTGGAAAAAAAATTAGTGTTTGAAGCATAAGCTTATGTGTTTTTTTTTTTTTTGCAGAATGGACTCCTACAGAGAGAGTATCAGTGAGTGCTCAAGCTCTCAGAGGGAAGACTTGTGGTCCTCAGTGTCACCAAGGTCTGTGAGAGTGCCAGGAGGTGCCCAGGGGACCAAGACATAACTGGCTTCAAGTGGAACTACGTGCACATTGTGATGAGAACCCATTTAGTTCCTTGCACAATATGCTTTAGATTTCTCCCTTTCTTTGGGGAGGTGGGGGAGGGTGAAAAGCCATCGAGCTGTGGTTCCTTATGCAGATTACCCCTAAGGAGGTGATAAGCAATCATCCAGGCTCCATATGAAATGTGATTAGATGTTCCTGAAAGTGGATACATCATTTACATTTCGTCTGGTTGCTATAAAAAACCCCTCTATTGATGCTGCAGCCATCCACCCCAATGCTGCCTGCTGCACTGCTCACCAGTTCCCCTCCTTCAGCCTCACATCTCCACTCTGCTCTGTGATTTTGGGGCCAAGCAGTGCTTTCACAGTTTTAGCTCTTGCCCTGTTTCCCCTTAATTGCCCAAGCAAGATGTGAAAATCCAGGTCAATGGCAGCAGCAACTGTCAGGGACTGAGACAGATGGCTTGGGCTCCTCTCAGGTGTGTTCGTGGAGCACTAACCCTGATGGGTTAAGCCTTGTGCTTCCTCCCTTTTCTTCCCCTGCATTCCCACAGCTGCCAGCACCTTGAGGAAATGACATTTTTCAGCTGAATGGAGCACCTAAAATGCAGAAGCTGCACAGAGCAAAATGTGTCCTGGCTGTTTGTCTGAGCTGGGAGAAGCTGGCATGAGGTTCTGCCCTGGGGAGATTCTGGTATGTATCTTTGTGCTCCCATTCCAATGTCCCAGGAAAATGGTGCTTCATGTGTAATAGTCCTTTTCCAGCCATGTGGCCACTGTGTGGACTTCAGAAGTAATATCTGCACCTGTTCAGGGAGCATTCACTGCAGGAGCACTACAGAGCTTTCACTATATGCCTCCTCCCTGCCCAAACCTCCTCCAAAATCACCTCCTGCTGAAGCAGCCACCTCTGCCCTAGCCACCTGCCCCAGCAGGGACATACACTGGTGGCACTCCTCTCCCTCAGGCTGAGGAGGGCACCTAGCAAGGTCTGAGTGCTTTGTGAAGGGCTTATAAAAGCACACCTAAATATAACTGAAGGTTACTGGATGGCTTTACAGTCAATTAACATTGTTCATAACTCAATACACTTTTGGGACTTCGTTGAATAATTTAAGTCTGATGGATTTTGTAGCACAAAGGGCCATGGTTGCCATTATTTTCCACAGCTGATCCAGATTAAGTGTTTCTGTAAGTCATTATTTCCATGTGTGCAGCCTTCCACTGCTGGCAGGAGAAGGGTTACCTGCAAGACGGTTCCAGCATGTTTGTGGAGTGCTCACACTTGCCATGCATGCAGAAGCCGTTGTAATGCTCTGGACAAGGGATGTAGATCCCTCTTGCACTTTCTTCCAGTTTATTTGCATTCTCTGTGAACAATAAAGGGAACATTAACCTGACCATGTAGGATAAGGTGAAGTGATGGAAAGAACTCAAAATATGAAAGAAAGGAAAACCAGAGAGCAAGATGTGAAAGATGTTGCTCACGGGAAGCAAGAGCAAGGGTTTGCCCCTTCAAACAGTTTGGCTGATTTTGTCCCTTCAAACAGGTTGGTGAGATTTGCAAGGGTTTATCTCAGTCTCTTATAATTCTTGTCAAGTTACAGCAAATGAGACACCTGAGGAAATAACGTGACTATTCAAAATCTGATGGCAGAACAGCACATGCAAAATACCTGATTATTTCTGTTTTACTTCATGGACTGTCTCCTCTAACTGAGACAAGGCTGGGAAAGAGAGTCTGGACATTTGCATGTAATATACATTATACATTTTTTAATTCAACAGAACATATACAGAAAGACAATTTTATGGCTGAAGTAGAGTGGGAGTCCAGAGCTGAATTTTATCATCAGGGCTGCACACCCATGCCCCAAGGCCCAGTGGCCTCCTCCACATCCCACAGCATTCAGCACTTTAAAACTAGTTCTAAAACTGTTCTGAGCCTACTTCTGCAGGAGTTAAAGAGTCACTGAGACTGCAAATCCTGGGAAATCCCTTCATGCAGCCAGGAAAATGGAGGCTTCATTTAGTTTTCAAACAGGTATGTGCTCAACTTCACAGGCGGAAACACAGAGTGTTATCACCATGAACTCACATGAATTTTGTAAGGTATTAATTAATCTGGGTAACTTTGGCAAATTCTTCCATTTAACCAACACTTATGATATCTCAAATGGTAACACTCCTTTTTCTGTGATAGTGTCTTCTAGCCATGATTAATTAAAACCAGAAGAATAAATCTCATGATGGATGTCTGAGGAAATGTAGCTTGCACGCAAAGAAGCTGAAGCATTTTTATCTTCCAAAGGAAGTCCCCGAGTGTTATAAAACAATTGCAATTTGTGTTCTGCCTCTGAGCCAGCCATGCCAGCAGCAGGCATGCTTAGGTATTATCCCACCTCTGGGAAAAGCGTGTGCAGCAGATCCAAGATTCAGATTTTCATAATGAATTTCTTTTCTGTCGCTGCTGTCCAAGGAGAGTTGTAAGAGTCTCTAACCACTTGCACTAATAAAGTTGGTTATATTGCCCTTATGTGAAAACAGGCAAGGACCAGCTCCCAGCAAATGAGAATGACAGGCAACCTCTATGTCCCTGCTGACAGCATTAGCTTCTCTTTCAACCTTAGGATTTTCAGGACCTCTGCACTCTGGGCCATTATTGCATCTTTTCAAATGCACATATGCTGAACACAAGCCTGGGTGCCTCTCCCTGTTCCCTGATTACATTGGGATACCTGTGCGAGGCTGGTGGGGACCATGCAGTGCAGGAGCATGGGGGCACTGAGGATTCCTGGGCTGGGGGCTGACAGCTGTCTCTGGGACAGCACAGACAGGATGTGCTGACAGGAGGCATGTTACGGGTATGGTATAACCTCCTTTGACAGCTTGCTCAGGAATTTCTGCTACCTGAAAAAGGTGGGACACAAGGTCCATTTGGTCTGGCACTAAACATTTTTGGCTACCTATCACCCTCTAAGTGAGACACTGGCTACCAACAGGTGAAATATATACACAAAGTTATCACCCCTTAATGCATGTCCCTTTATGTCCTGGAAATCCCCCCAGACAGAATAAATGTGTGTGATGTGTCAGCTATCAATGGACTTGCCCATGGCACACACAGAGATCTCAATGTGCTCAGGACTTGTGGAACTCCATACCCATGTGGTGATAACTTATGCACTGTGCCTGATGGGTTCTGGGTGTGCTTGACCTCTGCTATGGCCCACATTCAAACCTATTTCTGTCCAGGAAATGGCAGCAAGAAGCATGGGATCCTTATTAATACACATTTTTTTTTTCTATGGTGGAAGACTTAATGCCATTTCCTTCAAATCCTGCATTACCAGAGGAAGTTTACTTCCTCTCTGAAGAACAGGAGACTGCTCTGTGTGCACATGCACATGTGTGTGTATCTCTGATTGTTTCTTCTCGGGTATTGAGGTATCTCTGCCATGTCTGTGCACCACCACTCAGTGCAAGAATCCCTCCTCTCTCAGATCAGCCAGCAGTGTGGTTAAAACAGTATGAAATCCTTTGGTTTAACTATTGTTTTTTTTTTTAAAGGCTCACTTCAAGATGGGGGGAAATTATAACTTTCAGGACAGACTCACCTGGGACTTGAAAGGGGGACCAGGACCTATCTGGACGTGCAGATGCCCTCACTGTGTGAGGCTGTAGGGCTGGCAATGATGTGGGCAGAAACCATGTTTTCTTTTACAAGGTCTCTAGCACACTTTAAAGTAAATCTAGGATCATGCAGAACTTGTAATTACACCTCTAAGCATAACGTTGTGATGGAAAATGCTTTACTGAATCTAAAATGAGATGGCCCAAGCTTTGCTAGCATTTGGAGGATAAACACTTCATAGGGTAAACACTTCATACAGGAACACTTGTCACCTGTCTCAGAAGAGCCCAAAAAACTTAGACATAAATTATCTGTATCTCATTTTGATTGATGACTCCTCCAAAAGAGTCAGGGATTTATATAAAGGCAGATAGGGGAAAAACCACATTTTTAGTTTGATCTGCCATTTAGGTTACTCAAAATACAGACCACAATAAAAACATCATTTCCTTCAGACTGAGAATTTCCCTGCCTCAAAACAGGTTATTTTTCTCACTACAAAATCCATCTTTTCGGAGCCAATGTAGAGACCCAGACACCCAGGCACGCTCTAAAAGCCCCTTCATGTTAAAACTGACTGCTCCCATTTCTGGAAGGACCTGAGCACTTTTCAGCAATCCAGCTGTTGATGAGATACTAACTCTTATGAATGCATCACAGGGTTTACATCACCATGAAAAAAGAACTATAAAGTGATTCTAAAAAGAGAGGATAGAAATAAAAACCATGCTGAGGTTATGAAGCAAACAAGAACTGTACATATCTTAAAAAAATTAAACCTAAAGTAAATAAATTAAGACTTCCATCCTTATAAAAACTTTGGATTATTTATGAATTCAGTATTGGATGCAACTTGTACTAGTCAAACTACAGTATCACTACACTAAGGAGGCCCCCTACCACACCAACCTCACACCTACAGAGAGCTGAGCTAAATACAAACCCACTTTTTTTCAAGCACAAGTAGATCTGTATGCATAAAGCAATGACACAGACTAAATTCAAAGTTACTCAGGTTTCAGTAATGTTAAATTCAGTAACTCCTCTTCACACACTAGACTTGCTGCATTATTATTGGCAACAATGTGGGCAAGTTTTCTTTGTGCCAGAAGGACAGATCTTGTACCTTTTTGTGATGGACAGGATTTGAGGCAGAAGCCAGCTGTAAAGACTCGAGGTAAAAATTGGACTGACTGGATCAGTCTCTCCTATCTCTGGACAAAAGAAATTCCTGCCACGTTTCTCAAAATGCCTGTCCTTTTTATTTCAAAAAAGAAATATGTCTTCTCCCTCCAGATCAATTGTATTCAAGAATCTTTTTCTTGAAGCACTTTTCTGATCGAAAAAGTCACTCTGATGAAGCCAACATCTTTTGCATTTCTGCAGCATTTTTTTCATCTTTAGCCTAACATGACATTTCATATTGTTCACATCCCTTGTTAGTGCCAGCACATGACATGATAGCCTATCAAATAAGACACACTAGTCAAAACACGTTATTTTTAAGTGCGTGGAGACCAGATGCTACTTTGTGTAGTTTGAAACAGCTTATCATCTCTCTCACTGGAAAAGTCTCCCAGCTGAACCCTCGCTCTCCAACCTCTCTGTGGATGGCAGGGAGATGCTGAGAAGATGAGCTATTTCTCTGGGATAAACTGGATCCTACAAAGATATCCAGTGTGGCTGACCACCCACTCAGTGATCTTGCTTTTCCTGATGGATTGTCTTCTGAAATAGTAAATGAATTATTTAAAGCTATCTTGTCTAAATTCCTTAATATCTGTGCCTGTTCCTGTCTTTCATCAAGACGGTGCAGAAGAATGCTTTCAAATATATTTTGTATCATTTTAATTTTAATTTCTGGTTCAGCTATGTGGCTTTCCTTCAGTCCTTGGAAGTTGAACGTACACCCTTCAGATTCTCAGGTAACTATTTCAGTGAAAGCTGAAATTCAAAAGCTGGAACAGTCTGCCTGGTGGCAGGATGTGACTCTGCAAGTGATGAAAACAAGGCAGCCAGACTCTTCTCTGGGCAGCCCTCACTGGTCCCCAGCTCCCATCTGAGCTAATGTGGAGCTTCTGTTCCACAACCAAACATGTGCAGTAGTGCTGCTGACAAAGGAATAAATCCATTAGTGCCCTTGATGAGGATTATATGAAGTACTGTCTGGAGTGCCCAGAAAATTCTTTCAGACATAAGGTCCTACAATCCACTTTAGAGAAATTAAAATAAAAATCTAGGCAAAAATAGGATTCTTGTATTCAAGAACTGACTGCCAGGCACTTAACAATTAGTTCTGCAGGGCTGATAAGTCTGTCATTCTTCATGTGTGAATCAGTGAGACTTTCTAGGTGATTTCAAGCAAGCAAAGTAGAATATACACAGCCCATAAATTCTAATGTTAGCATTCTGGCTGATGTACAGCAGGTAATGTTGGAGCTTTGGAAATAATAACCATTAGGCTATGCCCATATGAGAAAATATTGGCTCACATACAATGTTAACACCTAGTGTACAGTCATTCCTGGACCAAGGGAAGGCCTGAAAATACATATAGACACATATATTTCACCAAATAAGGGATGAAACAGTGAATGATATGCAGCAGAAGCTATTTTGACACCTATCTCATTGGAAAAAGTGGTTAAGGAGAATTGACTTACATAATAATTTAATCTTTTAATACTGCTGAGGTCAGTCAAATTTGCAGATGGAAGCTCTCGCTGATACTGAAGTAGTGACTCCTTACACATCACATTATCAGAGGACACATGAAGGGAAAAAGGGATTTTGGGGTCAAATGTATGTCTTTAACATTCTCAACCACTTTTGGAAGCATATCCCCCTTGTACCTCCCTGGCAGGTCTCCCAAAGAGATGCTGCAGAGCTTCAGCTGATTGACTACGGGTGAGAATCTGAACCCTGTGGAGGAACCTAGGGATATTTATGCTACTCATCTTCAGTCTTGATAGAGTCAGCAACTGCTGCTCTTTGGATGTAAAAGGGAACTTTCTCAGGCCAGTAACATCTGCAGGAATGGTTCAAAGGTCCAGGAGAAGGATGGTAATGGTGCTGCTCCCTCTGAAAATGCAGAATTGCTTTAGCAGGTCTGCTGGTGCTTCCCCTCCTCTTCAGGAAGTGAGATCCCACGGCAACTGAGGGATGAAGTCCTTAGGCAGGCTTTCCACTCCCTTGTAATGAAGAACTGCCATGATAACTCCCAGCTCAGACCCAGCTCTGATGAGAGAACAGAGATTTCTCACAGGTCTTTGCTGACCAGCTCCAAGGCACATTGTCCTTGGCAAACCTGCCCTGCTGCCAGCTGCTCAGGGCCAGCCCAGGGAGCACCTTCACCCCTCACGTTCCCTTCTCCTGAAACCTGGCTTTTACAATTACAGAGCACCCCGCACACAATGAAGAAAATGTGTGCAAGCAACTCGCCTGAAAATCACTGTTTGGGTGGGTGTTGAGTGAGAATTCCGAAGGAAGTGCTCGCTGCTGCTCAAGAGGGAGCTCACCAGCCCACTCTCCCTGAGAGCAAGAGGAAAATGAGAAACCAAATGTCAGCTGAAAACGTCTGGCACCACTATGTTGCAGCCTGAGCCTAAATTCCTCCTGCAGCCACTCCAAGTACAAACTTGAAGCTAGTTTTTCTACATAAACTGCACAAAAAATACCCTTCCCACATTAGCTGCTTCACCAAGGGGAAAAAAAGAAATGGAACATGGTGAAATAAATTACATTCACTTCTTTTCTCAGGCACAAAATAGGCTTGCTGAACACAGTAATTTATTAATTTTAAATGTCCCTATGCAAATCAGTTCCCTGGAATAAGATAAAATCCACTTTCCTTTTTAAAAATAATCTAGGGCTTTTTATGTTTGAGATGATGGCAAGATGTCCTAGTGCACTTCGAAAAAAAATACTGTGCTCTGTCTTTGCAGCAATGCATCGTAATTATTCAGCCTGCTGCCATAATTAATAATAGAAACCAATGAATTAAGACACTAATAATCCCCAGATGTTCAAATGGAGAACAAAATACTTTCAGCTTGTCAGCATATATATGGGGGCTAAGCTATATATGTTAAAGCTGTTGCTGAACTTTGGAAATCAAGAAGCACTTTTATTTACAACATCTGTGAATATATTTTCCTTCTTTGAGAAAACTGACTGAAACCAAGCAACTTGTTAATCATTTCCCTGCATACATAACAAGACCATTTGTCTACTCAAAACTCAACCAGGACTGTTTTTCTATTTTTTTTTTACCCTTATTTTTCACCGTGTCTGTTGTCCCCTGGAATTCACAGATGCCTTACCCTAGAGATTGTACAGGTCCCTAAAGCCATGGCTCCTGCATGTAAAAGAAGGTTCTACCAAGTAGTTACTGCAGTACAACCCAAAGTTGCACAGTGATGTGAGTACATGGCAGCAACCACTCACACGTACGAACAGGAACACCCAGCAACATGAGCTAAACTGGAAGAGAAAAAACACCACGTTGGCTAATGTGTTGCTCCAAGGCAGCATTTTCTCCATGTCCAGGTGCTCACATCAGGCTCAGCTCCTCCCTGGGGTGATTGTTTCATTCAGTGAGGTAAGGCAGGCTGCTGCCTCACCTTGTCCAACCTCCTCTGCTTTCCCACCACATTTCAGCCTCTCACCCTGACTGAGGCCACCCCTAAAGCAGCAGTCACTGCTCTTTGATGCTGCACTTGACTCTTGATTCCAGGACATCAGGAGGAGGCTGATGCACTGAGCTCTCCCTGCAGCAGCTCCACAGAGCTGCTCGTCCCTGTGTCAGTGGCACCTGCCACTTCCCAGGCCAACAGACTGGCAATGTCCCCGGCTCCCCATGTCATCTGTGTGTCAGCTGTCCCCAAGCCATCTCCCCACACTTTTGTGGATGAACTAACACAGACAGAGGTCTTTAAGGCAGCTGCTGCTGGGGCCAGTCTTGAGGGCTGCAATCATTGCTAGGTTATGATTTAATGATGCGGGGCTGTATTGTGGATTTATCAAAGCCCTGGGTAAAGGGGCCCTTACAGTTTGTGCTGCCTTCTTTTGTGTCAGGATTGAATAAATCTGTGTTAACCCCATTCTTAGAATAGATTAAATGCCTCTTCGTGCTAACTCAGCTACTCTTTGTTTTTGGCAAGCTGCTGACGTTCCCTTCACTCAGATTCTCCTGCCTAAGAGAGATGCCACCAGCCCTGTGTGAGCAGCATCCTCCCCCTTCAGAAACCAGCAGTGTAAAGAAATAAAGTCATAGTTTATCTCCTTGCACATGATCTCCTTACGAAGCTCATGACAGAGCCCTTAGAGGATGAGTTAACCTTATTATTATTGTAATTCTGTGTTGAAAAAGCGTTGGTGTCAATTGAGAGATTTGTGAGGTTCCCTCCAATTAGGCTGCGTGCCTGAAGGCAGAGGGGCAAGCGCTGGATCCATCACACGCAGCACTGCAGGAGCAGAGCGGGTGTCACTCTGTGAGGAATTCCTCCCAACAGCTCAGCCCAAGGCTTGTTTTCACTCCCATCCACCTCTCCTCCAGCTGCTCATTAGCGCCGGTGCTGGAGAGGGTGAAAAATGGACAGGAACAACCAGATCAGGGCTCCTCTCTGTGTCCTCCCCTCTGAGAAAGTATGCCTGAGAGTTTCAATTCACTGCTTAATACCAGATTAAACAGAGATGGAAACACCACCACAGTATGTGGATGTGATGCTTCTTTATACAACCAAATTGTGTCTCCTCCAGACAAAGCAGGCGTGGATCTGCAGAGGATGGCCAGGAGGGACGTTGCCAGAGGAATACCTCTACGTTCAGCACTGTCTTTTGGGGCACAGGAGACAGACCACCATCCCTGCTGCACAGCCCCAGCAGCACACAGACATGATTCTCACTAACCAGCAGCTCTTCACAACCCTTCCCAGTCTAGCACTGCAGTGACACAGCACTATTAGTTAACTTTGTTATGTGATGATTAAGGAACAAAACTCCCCAACTTGACCAAGTGGCATCCTGCTGTTTCTGCTTTGTGTGCTACTATGCAATTTCTATATCAAAGCAGCCCGGCTAGTGCAGCACTCCAGAGCAGCTTATTTATATGTAGATGTGGCTATATGACATTTCCAAATGCCATACATTTGCATATGAAGGTTCCACTTTTTTTCCCCCAACTTCAAGTAAACAGAGTCTGCTGCAATTCCAAAGCAGTGCTTTCCCTCACTTGGAGCTGACTGAGAACTATCCTCCTTAAGCAGCTAAATAAACCCCTGAAACACCTGATTTTCACAATTCAGCAGCCTTAGCTATCAACAGTGTCTCTGGGTGGGTCTTGTGATTTATAGCTGTACCTTTGATACCAAACCGAGTGCAGAGAGCAAAACTGCAAGACCTTAAGATTTCATATGAAATGGCTACAGATAATCTGCAATACCAATCAATATTTGCAAATAGGCCTCAGACATATGATGGAAGCTTGTGGTCATCCTAAAAAAGCCTGTGGGTCACATTCATTATAGCTATGAAGATGGTATTGATTTTTGTCACTGATTTTCCACTTGAAAACAAGAGCAGGAGCATGTTGCAGGAGTCGCTGAGGAGCTCTGAAACTGCAAACCTAACACAAAAACCACAACCTTATGTAACACCAGGAAAGCCAAGTGGACATTATATATTCAGCTTTCTTGTCAGAGAAGATAAGGCTGAAGCAGATGGTATGTGGGCAAAGTTTCAACCTGAATACATTGCCTTCTAAAAACCAACAGTGCTATGAAAACAGCCCGATTTTGTGGCATGAGGCCGATGAACATGTTACCTGCACTTTGAAGAGCTGCCTGATGCCAGGCCTCGAGGTATGAGCTGGAAGAGTTTCCTGTTGGCAATGTGTGCATGGCAAAACACGACTCTCAGCACTTCTCCTGTGCCACCCTGCATGAGCAGTATGAATTATGTGTAATACACAGACTGAGCCCCGTCCTCGTGCACGCTGCAGGCGGGATGCACAGCCAGGGTGTGTGCTGAGGGAAGCACTCCTTGGGCATCACCAGGTGGTGTGGGAGGGCTGGTGGGCAGTAGAGCCCATGGTGGTCACCAGACATCAGCTGTCCTCCTCTCCCACAGCTCAGCCCTGCTCCCAGGCTGAGCTCCCTGCTCCCATCTCATCCCCTTGGGCTGGGAAACATTGAGGTGGGGATGAGCTGCTCCTGTGAGCCCCGGAGCTCTGCCTGCTCTCAGAAGACCATGACAGGCACTTCCTGACTGTGACAACAGGCACAACAACTCCCAGAAGTCACCTTCACTGTGGTCTCAGCTTATGGAGTTTCATCCACCCGCCACTGCATTTCCAGAGCACCTCATCCTCCACTGCCAACTGGTAGATAGCATCAACTATGACAAATGGGATGAGGTGCCAGAAAGCTGATAAATACTTTTGATATGGCTCTAAAAATAGTGAAGGGATATTTGTATCCTTCTGACACTTTTTGAAAAGTAGATGGATATGCATGACCTAAGTTTTAAGACGGGTGTCAGGAATATTGATGTGTGGAAGGAGCAGGATCGTTTGGCTGGCATTACCCCGGGGGACAGTGCATGACTGATGATGTCTCCATCTCCCAGCTGAGGGTGTGCTTGGAGGGGGCTCAAGCAGAAAAAATGGGAGCCCATCCAGAAAAAGACCAGGATTCATCTTGCCCACCTAGGACATATAGTTTCCTTGATGGGGATGATGAAATTGGAGAAATGGGGTGCAAGTCCTCTCGGAGCAGCGCTGCTGTGCCCTAAGTTATGCCCTTTCAATTCCTGCCACATTAGCTCCTGTACCATGTATGACTGAGCCTGGCGTGTTCCCAGATCACACCTGTAAATTTAATCTGGTATTTCCAAACCCTCTCTGGAAATGTGGAAGACAAATACAGTTTCTTCCTTTTCCCTCCAATGTCAAGAACAATGTAGACTCCAGTTCGCACATCCAACCCCAGATGTCCTGAAGTTTTCCCTTCTTTGGCACCTATGCAGGAATTTAAGTACTGGTGCAAATAGCAGCTCTTCCAGATTTTAAGGACTACACTGATAGAAATTGTTTTTAAGCAATTTGTATATTAACAAAGCATGCTTCCAGTTTGTGTGGAGATGCACTTAGAACCTGTATCCAGCTGATCATACTCAGAGAACAGGCACATCTTACATAACACAGAGCTGCATTTTCCATCCATCCTCACCCCTTCAGCTGCCTGCATAAGGCTTTTACCTGCAGAAAGATCAGGCAGGCAATCAATGAAACAAAGCAGGAACTTCCTCCTGAGAAACTGCTGCACATAAAAGCACACCCTAATCCAATTACCAGGCTGCCCCCTAATTTCCAATAGGAGCTCCAGGACTGAATGGATTGTTTTCCACAGAGAAGTGGTGCTTGACAAGGTCTCTGACTTATATTTAGGTCTGCCAGCATGGTGTTATGAGACTTTACTTTCTGGTTTCACACTTCAAACAATCTCAAAAAATTACAGCTGAAAGCAAGTATGAATGGCAAAATTGTCAGAGGTTTGATGGAAGGCAAAGATAAGAAAAGGTTACCCAGGTACGTGACAGCGCGGACAAGTAGGTCAGGGATGTCATTTTGGCTACAAGGTGTTTCCTTCAGTCCTTTTGACAATCTGAAGCTTTTACAGTCCTAGTTTTGCACTGATTTTATATTCAGTTTTGATTACTAAAAGCAGTTTTTTTTTTTTTCCTTTTTTTGGGGGCACATGTTAGCAAGATGCTGCCAAGCTGAAGTGTAACACCCATTTGGCTCCCTTCCCTCCCTTCTTTTTTTCCAAGGTAGCATCTGTGCTTGCAAAAACATGCTGCCTGAGAGGATTCATCCAGGAAACTAAAGAAAGAGCTGCAGAATTTGGGGGAAGTGTGTGTGAGAAAATAGGAGACTGAAATAAAAATACTTGACTCCTATATGTGGTATTTTTGTACACTTCCTGGATCACATGCCTGGCAAACCCCTTGTGAATATCCTGGTTATTTTAGTTGCCAGAGCATGACCCTGAATGGCCTGTGACTACTCAGAGATATGTCTGCTGTTGGCTAAAAGCATGGTTTCAGCCATACTTTTCACTGCTTTTGTTCAGGCTATTCAGAAAAGTTTTGTTATGCTCAGAAATATTATATTGGCATGTTGCAAACCCGTGATCACTCCTCCATACAAATCAAATGCCACACTTGCTGAGGGATGAATCCTGCGTGGTTTGGTGCTATTTTTACTCACCCCTTTGCCCTGAGTCCTGCACTGTAAAACTGTGATGGCAATGGGTCCACACAGCCTACAACCTTGCTTTTTGTATCAGTCCAGCTGTATTGTTAAAATCTTTTGTGGCTGCTCAGAGGGTTGGCTTTCAGCAGCCTTTTTGTTTGAAATTCTACTTGGTAAGCAGGAGTACACCAAGCAGCATGCATCCTTTCCCATGCCTGGAGCTGGAGAGATAGCCCTTACTAGTCCCAATTTTAAGTGTAGGAGAAAATGGATAAAACTATATAAAATGTCATTGCAGCAAAACTTGTTACATTCCTTTACTATTTTACCAAAGATACACTGTTTCCCATCTGTCCTGAAACCCTGCAATGGAGGGACAGAGCCAAAACCTTTGCACGTTCTTGGGTTTGCATCAAAAGGGTCCAATGTCACCACACAAATTTAAGCTTTTTGCCTATTACTCCAGTACCCCAGTGTGGCATTCACATTCTCTCAGCAGAGACATAATTCTCTCTCTCAGGATTTTTCCTGGAGAAGCAACAATTCTTATCTCTGCTCCTGTGTTTTCTGCTGAAACAAGCCAACAGCAGACAGCATCTGGTGGCCTATCTCCCATCAAACCCTTCCATCCAGAGCCCTGGCCATCGCTGTGTGATGGGACAGAAAGCAAGCACAGAGCTCACCCTGCAAGTTCCTTCCATAAAGAGTGGAACAGCTTCTCTATGCCCCAGAGGTTCTGGGATTCATCACTGGCCACTCAGCTCATTTTGAAGCACAGGCAGAAAAGTCTATTAAGAACATCTTTTTTTTTTAATAAATGAATACCTGCATTTACTATTTTTATACACCTTTCATTATTGTCTTGCAGCAGTGCTACAGAAGTGAGCTGCAAAGATGGCATTTGTGAAAATAAAGGGTTTGGTATTTTAACTCCACGCCAACTCCTAGAGCTAATATTGAAATCAGGAGAAGCTGAATGGAAAAGAAAGGGCAGTTCTGGGAAATGGGAAATTTACTAAGAATAAAAATGGACAAAAAAGCCATACAGAGAAATCTCTCAAAGCCATTAAACTCAATGGCCACTCTCCCACTACCTTCAGCAAGGCCTGAATTTTACCTACTGCCTCTTTAAATCTTATTGACTCTTGTAACAGCATTTTAAACCAAACAGCTGACATCCTTGTGCCCAGCCAAGGCCTTTTAAATCACTGAAATGCAGGATGGAAAAAAATCTGCAGTGCCAGATGTGTCTAAAAACAGTCACAGTTCTTGTTGAGGCAATCTGCAGAGGAAAATGTTTAGCATTTATCATGCCTGACAAAACACTAATAGTTTATCAGTTTTGATATTACAGACTAATAACAAGCTTTTCCATGGCTACTTCATTTGCAGAGCATGGAGACAGGCTGCACTACTGTTACTTGATTTTAGAACAGTGTTTTTTATTTAATCCTTTCCTGTCCTAGATGGATGGAAGCACACTCCATTATTAAATGAAACTGTAAACTAAATACTCTAGGGAAGGGGTGTTTTTGATGTATACCTGACATAGCTTTAAACCACAGATAAAATAAGAGGGAGATTAAAACCATAGGGAGAGTTTTAATTTATTTTTTCCCCCTGAAAAATATTTTGCCATTATGTAATGCTGTCTAAAATGGCTAAGGCTTGTGGTAACAGCAGTAGGCAAAGCAGTGCATTTTGATTCAGTGCTGATAATATTCTGACATGCACTGCCACAGGTACTCTAATAGCACATTTTGTTTACAGCTGTTGTATTTCCAAGAAGAGAGTTTCACAGTCACTTAACACTCATGGGTACAAGGTAAAATGACAGCCCAAGTGAGTAAGAAGTCACCTTTCTAGGCAGGTAAATATTACTTTTCAAACCTGAGTTATTAAGAGCACTTTGCTTGCTCGGTGATACAGAGGTGCTCCTCAAACTGCCTAGGCTGGGTTTATCCTGAATGCAGAGGAATGTTTGTATGGACAGAAGTACGGGAAAAGGCACAGCTTATATCCAAACTGCTGCATCTCCCACTGCAATTCATACTTGCTCTAAACTATTTGCATTTTCTTTCAGAGACAAGCTTCTGTCACTCGTGGTTTCATACATTAAATGTTAATATGGAAAGAATAGTTATGTTGCATTGCTCGAAAAACCAGTGCAGGGTGTGGCTTTTAGCAGGTTCAATGGAAAAGGTAAATGCACCTTTTAGCAGGTGTGTTCAATGGAAAAAGAAGTGGAACCATCAGCCAAGTGAAACTGTTGTGGCAAAATATTTGTCTGTCTTCACTTTTTTACCCAAATTTATTAAACCAGGCAGAATTTGTCGCTTGTCTCCATCTAGTCTAATTCTGAAGGTCTATGAAAAATAAATATGCCAGCTCCTTTTCTTCCCCAACTGTACTTCCTTAAATTCCACCAGATGCATTTATACTCCTGAATCCAGGTGAAATAAGGCTCAGGTTACCACTGCACGTGTCTAAATGATCAAATTATCTTGTGTTTGTATTGCAATTTGACATGATGATACTCCTTCTACAAAAAAGGATGTTTCAGTCAGTTCTAAGTAGCAACTTTCCTTATGGTTACAACTTATTTATTACAACTGTCATATGCTTTCATCTTGTGGTATTTTGATATCTAACATTTCATAAAGAATGCCAAAACATCCCATGAAACAAAATTCTGAGGAAATTCAGTTCTATGAATATTTCAAAATAATTTTTTTAACATTTCAGACTAGATCAAACACAAATATTTAAATGTTGATGTTTCCTGAAAATGGATATTCTAGCATCTCATTATAACTTTAACTCTCAAATCCTTGCAAAGGCAAGGATTCCTAACAGCAAATTCACAGAAGCTAGGCCTAAAATAGAGCTGCTGGGCAGAAAGATACACTGTGGTACTCCTCAATATCTATCAACTAATTCACATTAGTGTAGTGGATAGCAAACAGCTGCTGTGCACTATTTTGAACAGTATCCTTCAAGGATGACTCCAGAGATGATCAAAGCACCTGGAGCCCAGAGGAAGGATGGAACCAAAGGTGAGGGAAATTCCTCCCCAAATCCAGAAAACAGGATTAATTTCCCAGCCTGTTCCTTGAGGAAGATTGATAGAGTCTTGTCTCAGACATCTTTTTTTTTTTTTTACTTTTTTTTCCTTGTAGGGGAAGCAGGGGAGTTGAGAAAGGAAAGAAGATTCTATCAAGAGGGAAATGCCTTCAGGGTGTCAAAATGCCAAAGACAGTATCTAGCATGCTCCTGGCATGTGGATGAAGTGCTGGGGTTACAGACTGATACCTACAACAGCAGCACAGTGTGAAACCCAGGCACCACAGCAGAGTCACCCAGGAGTCACATGTGCCACCACCCTGTGTCACCCTGTGGGTCCCACAGAGGAACTGGGCTGCACAGTCCTTCTAGACCCCCAAGGGAGAAGAACTTAAGCTCCCCTGTGACTTTTGGTGTGCAGTAGGTCTGGGGCTGTCTGCAGTAAATTTAAGTACAGATCTGTGAAGCCACTTCATGGCCTGCATTGCCAGGTGGGGTTCATACAGGACTCTGCTATTTAATGCTGGTCTATCACAAAGGAGGGACCTGAAAAACAGCAAAGAGGCAGTATTAACTAGGTGCTACAAAGTGATTTAGTCAGATATAAAGAGACCTTTTTGGTTAACTGTAAATCCCTTCACAATGGCAGTGGCTACAGCCAGGAATTATGGTGCATATTCCATATATCCATGGCAGCCAAACACTGGCTGTAGATCACGTTGTTTCATTCCCATAAACCTCAGAAAACAAAGGTTAGGAAAAACAAATTTTGGGAGTAGCCGCAACTAGAGCATAAAAACTCACATGACTGCAAACCATAAATGTAATTTTTTGAAGGTCCCTACCCGTTCCACTAGAGGTCCTATTTAGGAAGTAGGTATCTGGTTAAAGACAACTTGAGAAATCAGGCACAATTCAGCTTGTGTTGAGTTTTGGGGATCACATTTTTATGTGTAAGCAGGAAGATGTCTTTCTTTTCTGTAAGCTTTACTTTCCTTTCAGCTTACACATTCTTCTGATCAAAACACAGATACTGAGCAGAGGACCAGAAGATCAGTAAGTACTGAAAGGTTCAGGTTTGCTGGTGAAGATGGATTCCTGTGCTCCAAATAACACCAAATGTCACAGCTGAGAAGGCTACAACACACAGAGTAGCACCATACAATTTCAGAAGGCTTTAAGCACTCACCCATACAGAGTAACATATTACCAAAAGAGAAGGCTTCAGGTGCCTGCCCATACAGAGTAACACCACACCACTTCAGAAGGCTGCAAGCTCTGCTCCTTCTCGCTCCTTAGCCCAGCCTTTTATACCCCTCATGTTGATGCATGGCACCTGTGTGCCCTCTGTTCCCTTTGGTGGTTGGTCAGTGCCCCTGGGCACTCCATGGCTCATTGCTGTCAATGCTGCTCACCTGCTGCTCACAGCTGTGCCCACTGGGGATGAGGCTGGGCCCAGCCCCACTCCCAATCACCACAAACTGTGTGCCCACACCCAAATATATGTAAATGGCACCCTGTGTGTTTATGGACTGGGACACAAATGGAAGAATCTGTAGAAATGCCTTCATGAACTCAGGTCTGCTCATCTCTATTGCACATGGAATTTCTGTTTTTATCCGTAACCTTTAAGAGAACAAAATGTTACAGAAGACTGCTAACATGATAGCATAAGGGGAAAACCAACAAGTAAGGCACACAGCAAGCAAGTCCTGGGCAAGCAGAAGAAGCGTTTGGAGCAAGCTTCATGAATTTCTCACAGTTCTGATGGAAACACCACATGAAAAAATATACTTGGATTACAACCTCCACCCTCACCCTACATATCATTTACACCTGAATTCACTCCCAGGAGTTAAATGCTTCAGAGATGCTGACAACAGTAAAATAGCCTGGTCTGGTTTTGTATTTTTTTAGGCTGCCCATGCCAACAGTGGTGTTATCCTATTTTAGAAATATCCCCGTTTGTTTCCTACAGATCAAATTCTTAGCCTGGATTTATTGAATTTTCAGGCTCTCAAGCTTTAATGCAAATCAAATAGCTTTCTTTATAATGTTCACTCACAACAATACTGAATTTGTTTATTATGGGAAAAAGCACAAACGAATTCTGCAACTTTTGATTCACACTCATTAGTGACTGAATTAAGGGCTAAGCTTTAGAGGCACAAATGGAAATGTTCTTCCTCCTTGAGCTACACCAGACTAAGGTAAAGAGATATCTAGCAGTTCACCTGAGACCTAATTTAAGTTTTAATGCTAACAATTACAGTTTCCATGAGCATGACACCGGGAAATTTTAAGTAATGAAAAGGCACAATTTATCTCATTATAAAACCAAAAATCCCCCAGAAATCCAAAAGAACAAGGCACATTTTACCAAGCTTAGTGCATGCAATTCAAAGTTAGAGGCGAACTCCCATAAAAAGTGAGGTATTCTCTTGAGGCTGGCAGATTAAATGAGCAATATTTCTCTCTCCCTCTCACTTGTTTTTAAAATCTCCATAAGCCTGTTTTTATTTTGCATGCTCCTCAGGAAGAGACCGTTAGGAGTAAGTGCTGTTAAATCACATGGCACTGTGCTCTGGCATGCTGCAGTTTCCTTCCTGGCAGGGGGCTTGTTTGTGAGGCTATTACGTGACCCCTACGACAGTGTGTCTGTCTCCCATTCCAAAAAAATTATGTAGATTTCAGAAAGATAGAGCCAAGCAGAATCTGAAGGTAAATTTGAGAGGGTTCTACAGAAGAAAAGCACTTGGGGTAGCCTGTGCTGCAGTGCCCATAGCAAGACAACTGCATTATTGCCCCAGTCTTTTCCTATTTTAGAAATAAAACTTCCAGTCTTCCTTATGACTCAGGAAAATGCTTGAGTGGGACTTTCCACACTCCACCTTTTACAGCCCTGGAGTTAAATCACAAAAGAAGGAGCTGCAGGTTTTCATTTCAAAAACAGCCAGGACAAGTGGAGGTTTGGGGGCCACGAGAGTCATTGGGACTGACTCTGTTGTCTTCTCAGGCTTGAGTTCAGAAGCATCTGGCAGTAAGATTTACTGACCTAACAGCTGGGATCTATCACTGCCTTTCAGATTTTCCTCTGGATGCCAACAACACTGGAGGAGCTGCAAGGCAACAGAAGGGCTGGAGACCACCAGGCTACCAGAACACAGGGATCTCTCTTGTGTTTGAAAACCTCGCAGAAGAATCTAGACTGGGCTTTTTTCCTGTGTTTTGCAGAGCTCATCTACCACCTTTTGAGGACTTTCACTGTGCATAAAGCTTAAGTATATTTTCATAAAACCTTGCAAACAAATGCAAATAGCAATTTGTAAATGCAAACAATTCAAGCAACATTAAAAAGCTTCCTGTTTTTAAAAAAAGGAATCGAAAGGCAAGCAAATATGCATATGCAAGGATGTAATTTCCCTTTACATTTTTACAAAGCTGCAGATGAGAAATAGTTTCTTTCTAGCTGTGATGGTTGCACAGTGTTCAGCTTTGTGTCTCACTTGCTAATTCCATTAAGAAGAAAGGAAAGCCTGGTTGACAAAGGCACAGCAAAAACAAACCATAGTTTATATCCCATAGCTAAGCTCTGGGGCTTTATTATTCTTCAGCAGTTCAGCAAATGGCTGAACACAGTAGTAGACACAAAATTTAATTTAAATGGACAATGTCAAGTGGTTTAGACTCAAAACTTAACCTACTTTGAAAATGTTATGATCTGGAGAAGGAATCTAGTCTGAAGATCTCATATTTTAGTCCAGGGGGGGGAAAATTTAAAAATTGTCACTATAGAAATTCAGCATTGCTGTTCTGATTCCTGGCTACTCTCCAGGCCTGTTACAGACAACAAAGACGGCTGTGACTGAATTGAATTTATTTTGGAGTCCAAGACTCTTGGACTTTTGAAGGGACTCACTGAAGAGTCTGAGACTCTTCTTTTTCCTTGTAATGTGCTCTAATGGCCTTCATCCCACAGCCATGCCCCAGCCAAGGGAAGATGATGTGTTGACACAGATGGATTTTGCCCTTTTTGGTGGAGCTCTGAGTTTGCTTGGGCAACACATCCATCTGCTGGATTACTGGCCCGAGCAGCCCCGGGAGTGCCAGGACGGCCCCAGTGCCAGGAACCGCTCTGAAAAAGATCCAAGACTGTCATGCAGGTTTGAAATCCCATGGGAAGCCAGGAGGGCGAGCAGGGAACAGAGCAGCCATGAGCAGACGTGCAGCATTTTGTGCTCA
Organism: Ploceus nigricollis; assembly: GCA_013399945.1. Taxonomy (NCBI): domain Eukaryota; kingdom Metazoa; phylum Chordata; class Aves; order Passeriformes; family Ploceidae; genus Ploceus; species Ploceus nigricollis. The sequence goes on from VXBC01002294.1 coordinate 2,094,519, forward strand.
TTGTCAGTTTTGGGCACAGCAACAGCACTGGCAAGACAGGCCAAGGCACTGCCTGCAGGAGAGTCCCAGAAGGCACCACCTGAGGCTGCTGCCAAGGGAGAGTTAACTGCCCTTGAGGAACCCAAAAATACAGCTCAAACTGACCACTTGTGGATGCACATTTTTCACCAGAGGAGACTATTTGGGCTGAAAATGTCTCCTTCCCTCTTCCATCAGTTTCTCTGCGCTGCTGGCATTCAGCTGCTGAGACTTGATCTAATCAATGCTCATATGGGGAGGTTTGTCTGGCCTGGAAGATGATATTATTGAATAGGTCTATCAAATTTGTCAGTGTCTTCACCAACAATTTTCATGAATACATAACATTGAAATATGGCACATCCATACTGACTTATTCCTTATGGTGCTCAAAACGGCTTGGAAAAAACCCTCTGCAATTTGATAATGAGACAGGATAAAGTCATCAGGGGGATAATTGCTAATACCCAGATCATAAGAAGAGAATATAAATATTGAAGAATACAAATAAATAGGCAAATGGATTATCAAGATGAGAACTCCTTGATTGCCTGGCCTCTGAATTCCAAAATGCCACCAAAACAGCCTTATTTATGCATATAATGGGGAAATTCAAGAAAACATTCATCATGGGGCTTTCAGCTCAGACACTACATTCTAAAACATACATTACACTTAAAATGCTTCAAAATGCCCTTTCATGGAAATTGCAAGATAAAGTGTATTTCTATTGGATTTGAGGGAAAAATCGCACCCATTCATTTATTCAGTAAAACCAAATCTCACTGCACAAACTTGATCAAGGTCAACGATCTGCCATTTGTTGAGGAGAGTGAAAATCTCCCCAAGTCTGATAAATACCTTGGGGTTTCAGAAAAAGGAGAGGCCAGAACTGCACAGAGGCACAAGTGTACACAAATGGCATGGCCGACTGTGGCAAGGGTGGGATGGTGACCCTGGAGAGGCAGGACAGGGTCAGAGAAGGGCCTCCTACAGCTCACTCTTCTCAGGTTTGCTTTGCTGTAAAAGGGGGTACCACTTTTTGGGTGATACTGGTCTGGCACTAAGAGTGCTGGCATAAATCTTGCCTGTGTAAAGCAAGAGCCCTTGGAAACTGAGGCAATGCAAACCTGCTGCAAAGATTTACCCCCCAAAGGAACGAGTACCCTTGGCTTCGCAAACCGAAAGATCTGTGCGTTCGTGGTGGGCATCAGCGGGCTGGCAGGACCAGGAGGGAGCGACAACACTGATGGAACAGACAGTTTGAATACTTCCATATGGAAAAACTCAGCTGGGTGCTGGGACTTGTGGCTGTTTGCAGAGCTGCTGCCTTCCCGGGCCCCTGTGGTGGGCGTGTGGGGGCGGTTATGGAAAAACCCGCGCTGCTCAGCCACCACAGTCCCTGCAAAGAGCATTTGGCTGCATTAGCATAATTGACAACATCAATTAAGCTCACTGCTATACTCTCCCCTGGGAAAGGCCGTCCATACAGGGCAATGTTTTTAAAAGCGTGCCGTGTTCACGGTGGCGGCGATTTTTAGTGCCATTAAACGGCAGAGAACAAAGGTATTCTGTGGAAAGCCGCAGGCTCGGGGAAATTGCTTCAGAGGCTGAGGAACTGTTGCTTTTTCACACAAAGCTTCCCATGGTTAGGGCAGCATTTCCTGTCTGAGGAGATACGAAGGTGGGAAAAAAGTAGAACATGCCACATTCTTATCACAGCCATCACCATCAAATGTTTCTGCAGCTGAAAGAACGGGAGGATGGCACAGAGCTTCCTGTCTGGCAAACGCTGATGCATGAATGTTCACTGAGCCTCAGTTGTACACTGCTGCCTTCCTTTTCCCTGATTATTTCCAGAAGGCTGCAGTTGTTGCAGCTTTTTGATACAGCAGTCCCATTCCCCTAAGGTCTCCTGACAGGGTTATGCCCCAGACATTTGGGGACACTGGAGGCAAGTGGATTGCCCTGCATAAACTAGCAATTTTCACCCTACATGCTGTTACTGTATGTAAAAATGAAAAAATTAGGCCAGAGGAATAGGTGCACACAAAAAAGACATCAGCTGGCACAGGCAACTGTGGCTGAGGTTAAATCAACGGATAGAACCTGGTGAGACCTGCCCAGGGAACACAGTCACCACCCTTGAGAAGCCCACTGAGGCCTGAGCCACACCAGAAGCCCCAAGAAGTGGCTTTCTAAGGGGCAACAATGGTGTCTTCCCGTGCCTGAGGTACCTACTGGACTTCACTGCTGATTCAGGACGCCTCCATCGTTCCCACGGCTGTAGGGGAGGAAGGTGCCCTCTGTCCTTTCCACAGGTCTTTGTCATCTCTCACTGGACCATCTGTTCCCACACTCCTTCTGACCTCCTGGTGCTTGGAGACCATCTCCACTACAGACCTGCTCCTCTGTGCCTTGGCTCTGCCCTCCTCCCTGTCAAGTAACCCAGATTCCTCCTGAGGTCCCTCCTTGGCTCCCAACCCTGACAACACTTTGCTGCAGTCAATTTTCTTCTACCCACCACCTGTCCTCTTGAATGTGGGCTGAAATATCATCTCACCTAAGCAAGAGCTGTTCTCTTCCTCCTGCTCACTTGAGCTCAAGGTGCCTTCTGTGCTTCTCCTCCTCCATGACCCATGATGTGGCTTTCTATTGTCACCACGGCGATCTCCTCCTCCTTCCTAATCCCCAACCTGCCTTTCCCTCCCTTCTTGTTACAACTCAGTTACTTCCTGCTGTCTCCCCTCTAGCTGATGTGGGTCCCTGCCATCCTAAAGCAAATTCACCAGGCAGCAGCAGCCTAGGACAGGCTGCACACTGAAAAGGGGCTCCAGGCCTTCATCTCGGCTTGGGGAAGCCAGTGCTCTCCTCAGCTCTCCAGCAAGAAAGAGAAAGGATTCAAGATAAAGCCATTACTTGGCCTTGATTCTAACTTAAATAATTTTGGCCTACTTGGCCTTATCCCCTGTCCCCACAGGACACAACATCAGCCTTTCCAGCCTTTTAAGAAAACTGACTGCTACTTCCCACAAAAAGCTGAGGGTAATCAAGAATTTGGAGGAAAGACACTGAAGACTTTTTTCTTTGCACGTCCCTGTCTTCACCAGTGGAAGGGCTCCTTGGCAGTAGGAAACACCTGGACCATGGCTCACCCTTGACCTTTTAGAAATTCATCCCAGCATTTTCTTTCCACAGCAACTTCTACCCTCCCTGCTTCGCGCTGCAGCAACCCCCAACACCTCGCGCTGCTCTGCCTCACTGAGACATCATTTATTCAGAGCCCTATGTTTTAATCATCACACACTGTTTTAAGTAGGAACAGAACAATCATTTCTAAAGCCGGGTACCCCACTGTCACAGGGATGGCACAGGAGATGACCAGCTGGATTAAATACTGCCTCAGCACTCTCCCAGCAGGAAATGTTCACACCTGTGAAACCGTCACCTGGGTTTCACCCAAGCCATGCAGCTCAGGCAAACCCAGCCATCCACACCTACTCTCTCCAAACACTTCAAAACCACAGAAATGTCATGAAACTGAAGCAATGAGTGCATCACCTGACCCATTTTCACCAGACCTTCCCAGAGGCTTTCGTTCTCAGTGTGAGCTGTGAACATTTGCATGCACGTGCATGCGCACACACGTTCAATTTCTAAATCAATCCTCCCAGGCAAAGGGTGTAAAAAATGTCTCCCAAACCTCACTAGTATTTACATGTTTTTAATTTCAAGTGCCATATAGGGCTATTCAGCCATTATATTTTACTATAGCTTCTAAATAAATTAAAACCATTTATCACTTAAACCCCCCACATTTTAAGAACCTTATTAACTTCATAGTTAAATGCTGACAGGTAATATCTATTATGGCAGCGTTTCATGGTATCCCAGCAGTGCTATGAGCTAGATTTTCACTTCCTTAAACCTGTATATCATGACAAAAATATGCATAATCTAGTACACTGATTCTGTAATTTTCAATAACGTCTGCTAATTCTGGCAAATAATTTACAGTACTTATTTCCTCCCTTAAAAGAGGTGTTTTATGGCCAGAGTAGTTGTAGGTTGACAAAAATAGAAGCAGCCCATTTATTAAGAAGAGAGTTTGTAGCAAAAGAAAGAGTAATGGAAAGACAGTGTTTTCTTAAAGTAAACCAGGAAAACCATACTAGAAGAGGAGGACACCACCTCAGAAAATGAAGGAGAAAAGAGAACTTACATAGATCCTGTGAATTGTGACTCTCACAGAATAGGAACCGTACCTGCATAATCTGTCCTTGCATAATGCCCATCTTCTGATTTTGTAGTTGTTGTAGTATTGTCTGTGTGAAAAGAAATGTGGTGAGTTGCCTGGGGAGCCTGGACTCGATACAGCCCGTGCCCCCACCACAGTGCCCAGGCAGAGCTAACTTCACTTGCACACACATCATCTCTGCTGGCTGCAAGGCTCTCCTGGGCCTGCCAGGTGAAAACAGCAGGATCTTTTTTCTAACAGTATGTGATAACAGATTGCAGCTGGGATAAATATATCAGTCTGAAGCAGGAGTTGTCATTTCTGCTCTATTTGAAGTAATTGGGGAGTTTTAATATGTACCCTGAAATGAACTGCCACTTAGGGTGGTTAACTTTAAAGAGATAGGAGTGGAATGTGTTTAATACACCTGCATACTATGGACTTGTAAGTAGATGTACTGAGGATTTATGGGTCACAAGCTAAGGAAAAACGCTACTGAGAGTCTGAGCCTCAGCAGACACTTTATTTACAGGAGCTATTGAAAGGCAAATTCTCTTCATTTTCATTTTAGAGAGAAACAGGGGTTTTAAAGTCAGCTCAAGTGTTACAGGTGATGTAGTAGCCCAAGAGATGGGCACAGAGAAGCACTGTATTTATGGAGGAACAGAGAGAGCCTCAAGCCATGATTGGAAAACTTCCTTCCAGGCACCCTGGGCATCATGGGGCCCAGCAAGGGTCACCTAAGAACCAGCCCAAGCACAGTGCTTGGGAGCACCTCTCCAGAGACTCTCCCGAGACTGCCTCATGCTGCTCCAGTTAAGGGAGCACCAGAGGATCCATCCTGGGTGGCAAAATGTACCTGAGGGGCATTCCCACTGTCCTGCTCCAACTGCTGCCTGGCAGACAGAGCTCTGGCAAGCTGTGGGCAGGGTTAGGAGTGGTGCCCCTCTCTCATGCCTCGCTCTGTCTGCGTCAAGGAGGGCTCTGCCTCTCATCACAGCCCATGATCTATACAGTATCAACTGCAGCAGTCTAATGGAAATATAACAATTACCAAATAAGAAGCCAGCCCTGGTTCTGTTTTTTTTTTCCTCCCTGAACAAAAATTGAAAACATTCTTTGAAATGAGTTTTGTTATGAGAGTTACCTTGACATCGACCCAAAGACATGACTTCAATTTTCTCCTGTTTCTGGCATGATGCCTCTTTGATTTGACATGCATTATCATAAGATTTCCCATCGGAAGCACAGAGAGGATTGAAGTTGGTTTGAGAACAGTCAATGTTGCACACACACCTGAAAAGATATAGAAAGAGAAAAATGAAGAGGCTAATATGAGAAATTTTTTTCAAGACATCATAAATACATCTCAGAAATATAAGTGTTTTATTATCCTGACTGTACAATGCAAATCAACATAATGAAAGTGGAAAGTTCTGTCAAGAGGTCATTTGTATTTCTTGATGGAAATGAGATGCAGGGAGAGGGAAGAGGCACATAAAAGCAAGCAAAAAGAAAGATAAAAGAAGTGTGTTTTACATGGAAAATTGTACCACAGCATTACCACTTGTAATCCCCTGTAAACCAAAGAGATATGCAGATAAAGCAAGCTGCTGAGCCCTCCTGCAAACTAAAGAGCCACAAAATTCTTCTCTGTTCAGGTGCCATCCATTGTATGGAATACCATATAAATGTGGGTTTATATTGATTTACAATTTAATTCTGAAAATAATTACAGCACCTAGAGGCACTCTGATTGTAACAGACGTGAAATTGAAGCCTCACCTCACCCCACTGGGATAAAACCACCTGCCAAGACTGAGACTGGAGCAGGGATGTGACCACACTCTCTCTGTGCCTCGGGCTGGAGGGATCTCCCCAGCTCCTGGACACAGAGAGGCTACTCACTATTAAAACCAGGAGAATGCTGTTTTAGGGATGACTTTGTGCACCAGCACTTTATGAGGCCCAGTGATAACTCAGCAAGCAAAAAGCCTTACGCAGGTGCTACCCAGGAAGGTCTCCTGACCTGGTGTCATGCTCTGTGAGGGGTGAAGGCTCCCAGGTCCAAGAGCACAGTGTGGGCAAATGCAGGCAGGACAGTGGTGGCCCCATCCTCAGATTGCTTAGGCCACCTCCAGAAACTCCAGAACCCAGTCTGTGAGCTCCTGGGCTGCCTTGCAATGTGAACCAGAGCACAGGGAGGTACTCACTTCCACAGTCTGCTCTGGATCTGAACTAACGCACTAACGTGGACACATCCTGATCCCAGCAAGCCTCGCCATTGCTTCTAAGATGGAGAAACCTAATTATTTCCATTGACAGCAGGCTGCAGACACTTTTCTTTAGGTTTCTGCTACTTCATTATCATTAGCAACGTCAGACAGCCTTGGGCATCGGCAGGGGAAAGGCACGCTAATGTTCTGTCCCCCAGCTGTGCCGTGTAACAGACAGCTCTGCCTCAGCAAACCCAACGTGATCTTGCTTGGGGACAAAGCCAGAGGTCTAACCTGGCAGCTGCTCCAGCTCTTCTGAGCACATAATTGTGCACATGCTGCTATCCAAACTCTTCCTGGCTCCTTCTGACATTAAGGGAAAGCAATGCAATTGATGCCCTGTCTTCCAGCCCACTGGTTGTGCTGAACCTCGCAGTGCCAGCTCCACAGCTCTCCCTTTGGAAAGCTAAGTAATGGAAATGTCAAGCCTCCAGCCTCACTGCTTGATTTAAGAAAGTGTTTAAAAGTCAGTCCACCTCCCATTTGCAGCAGACATCTGGACACCTTTGACTGCTGGAGGTGTAGAGGGATATACACACAACTTGGGTGGAAAGAGGAAGAAGGAAATTGGAGAGTTTGGGTCAGATCTCTTCATCACCACGTTTGGCTTCTGGCCTCCTGGAATGTGCCCAGGGTGATGGAAAACAGTGGAACCAGTAGCTGTCTTATTTTAGCATTTTTTTCTTACACTGGGTAGGTCTATTTACCCCAAATGTTCACTAAATACAGAAAACTTCAGTTCAAAAAGAGGCCAGTGGTGAAAAGCTGTGGTTATAAATTAAATTACATGATTTCATAACTTGAAGAAAAGCGTCTAGCTCCCTGTGCGTAGCAATTTCCCCACGCTGATAAACATAGAGAATATAAGAAAAAAACCCAGTGCATTTCCCAAGAATCTCCTTATCAGCAGAATAAGAATGTTCTGCTCCACTGAAATATTAACCATCATCATTTCTTCCTGCAGCCATTTCCAGCTTCCCACCTTAGTCAAACTCACTTCATTAGGAAACATTTACTGCTCAAGTAATAGCAATTCTTTCCACGTAGCTCTACCATTTGCATTTCAGATGGGACACAATCAGCCATATGCTCCTTTTTTTTGTAATAAACCAGCTAAGAAACAGCCTCACTTCTCTACATTTTGCTACAGAAAAATGAGTGAAGGTTAATATATATTATGTTTCAAGTCAAGAGAAAATTAAGCCAACGGGAAAATTACAACAAAAGGGTGCTCTTTAGGGGAAATCTCAGCAAGTTTGGATGCAGTTTCAAGAATACCTAGGGGATGCAGGAACCCATGCTCAGAGTTAGACACTTTAGAGACATATTTTTAAAGGTGTTTAAATGCTTAAAGATGCATGCAAACACTTTGTGTGGGATTTCTGGTATCTCAGAGACCTATTTCCCACTGATTTCAAAGACTGCTGCAGAGCCCACTAGGCATTTATTTACATCTTCTGATACCTTCCAAAACACAAAGACCCAAAATTACTTTCCTGACCTCTTCCAGCAAAACTGAGAAGAGAACCAAGGTTTTTCTGTACCCCATTCTACAATTTCAACCATGACACCAGCCTTTCTTTCCAAGCAAACCTCTGCAGCAGCCGCATGAAGAGGACGCGCCACGTGAGCACCACAAACCATGTGCTCCTTGTACTGGGGTCAGATCACCCTGAAGCAGAAAAGGACTCCCCCAGGATGACACCATATGCTCCACAGTCTTACAGGATCCCCTGTGTGAAGCCTGATTTTCAGAGTCAGCTAGAGGGATGCTGAAAAAACACCAGACTTGCCTCCCTGATCTCCTTGCTGCAAGGATCATCCACTCCTTGCACAGTTTTCAGCAGACAACTTCTAGCTTGCATCCACAGTTTATTACTGCTTTTGCACTTAGACACTCAAAACCTACTTTAAGGCTGCACAATTAAGTTGACATCAAATATATGTCAGGAAGTGCAAAAGATAGGATTGCATAAGGAAGATTAATGTGCCTGTGTTGCTGGCTCTTTTTAATTTATAGTGCTCCTCTTATCAAGGAAAATGGTGGTATTCCAACACATTTTTTCCAACTGGAGGAAGCAAAAGTCTGCCATTTGGACCATGCTGCCAGATTCCAGAAGGGCAAAGTGCAGGGAAAGAGGTGAGGCACGTACTCCAAATGTGTGTGCCCAGGCAAATGCAGCCTCTGAGAATAGCTCAGACTTCAGTGGGATCCACCAGCGAGGTAATAAATACATGCTGAACAGCACTTAGTGCATTTGATTGAATGAAAACCTGTAAAAGTGCTTTCACTTGAAGAATTATAAACTGCAAGAGTGGGACTCTGGTGTGTTAAACAAGAACCAAACTGTGACACCCTGCTTGGCTCAGGGTGTGTGCTAGGTGACAGCACCAATGGTGCTATTTTCTGGGCACAGAGAGTACCTTCAGCTCTTGTGGGACACAGAAGCCCCCTATCCTGAAGAGAGCCTCCCCTAACACTTGTCATGCACAGGGCTGGCAGCACCCATCCCACTGCCCAGGGTGTGCCCAATGGCTGGCTGGCTGGCTGCCTGCAGCTTCCCAGTCCCTGAGGCACTCCAGTATGCCTTGAATTTTAAGTAATTTGATCATTTCACCATGTTATCATCCTGCCTATGAGTCCTGATTATAGTTCTGTCAATAAATCCATTTGCTTTCTGTGTTCCTAAGTGTAGCACTGAAGAAAGCCTGGCAATAGAAAGGCTGACTGAGCGTTCCTGGCCCTCAAGACACCGTGGGAAGGTCAATGAGGTCTCCTAGGGGGTCACAGAATGGAACTGTACCCAAGAACACACACAGAATACATGTGTAAGATTTAACCATGACTTCTGCAGTCAGAAATGCAGCTTTAAAAGCCTCTGTGAGGAAGGAGAGCCTCCAAGATGTCAGCAGATACCCTGCAGCTCCTCTGAGAAAGGAAGGAATGCTGTTCCACAGGCCCTTTGCATCTTCAAGTAATGGGCTCATATGTTAATTGATTAAAATTTGGGCTGCCACCATAAACAATCATTAAACAAGGCTCATTTTCTTATGTCTTTTCTTCCAGGTCATTGTGATAGTCTCCACTGCATTCCCTTTCTTTTATACACTTTATTTTATTCCATTTCATTTCACATGATGATAATCCTGGAGGAGCTGAACATCCAGCAATCAGTGTGGTTACTTTGGTGATCATGGAAGCAAAAAACACCAAAGCAAATGAAAAAGACTGTTGAAGGAGCAAGCCTGGGCACCTCCTGAGAGGATTTTGGGCTACCTCCCCATGGTGGGTCTTGCAACACTGCTTGATGGCATTGCTGGATCCTGTCATGAGAATGTCACACCCAGGATGAACCAGAAAGTGTCTGCAGGCAGAGGTGCAGCTCTGCAGATAAGATGCAGGAGAGACCCAGGAGGATGCCTGGGGGAGAGCTGGCAGAGCTGAGCTTAGCCTGAGGCAGGTGAGATGCTGACAGGCACCTCCTTGTGCCTCACTACCCACTTGTGGGGCGTGTGCTGCTGCACTCTGGTCTCTGAGCTTTGGCAGCTTCCATCAAGGCAGCAACTGCAAAGAGGGTGCTCAGCAGCACAAGGGAACCCACGGGCAATTTGGGATTTCACCTGTTTATCGTGCTTCTTCCCTCCCCAGGGAAACGAGAGAAGAGCACAAAGAACTCCTTTCCAGAGCGGATCCTGATCACAAAGAAACGCTGCCCAGCCCTCAGTCTGGTCCATGTGCCAGCAGTGATGGGGATGTGCTGCATCAGGCTGCTTGGCCAAGCTGGAGCAGCCAACTTGGCTTCCTGTTGAATCAGTCTCCATAAAAATTAATGGGGTCAATAAACCAGGCATGGGTGAGTGCACAGTCTCCTAACACCCCACGCTTCTGCAAATAACATATGGTATTATTTTCTGGGCACAAAGAGTTGTGCCTGCAGAGAGCAAGGTACTGAAGAGAGGATTCATGGCTATGAAGGGCTGTCCCTGGAAGGAGAAGCTGTGTTTTAGGGAGGAGTCTCAATAAAATGAGAGAATGGTTCTTTGCCCACGAAGGGTAGGAGAATACTATAATTCTATTTCCTTAGTTCATGAATAGAATATAATCATTGGTGACACAGTGATGACAAAAAGAAACACACTCTATGCTTTATCTTTACTCCTAAGACAACTATTCAGTCTTTGTTTCCAGCAATGTATTACTGAAAAATAATTTTTAAAAAATTACTATGCAGTATCTGTATGTAGCATGAGGAAGGTTTCCTATGTAGCTCTGATGGGAAGCAAGGAGGATAAATGAGACAATGCTTCCAAAAGAGCGGTTTCACTGGGAACAGATGCAGGCACATTTCTGTCAGAGCGAGATGGCAATGGCAGTCCTTCTCCATTCAGCATCTTTTAATTAGCCCTCTGCTGTTTGGAAAGCTGAGAGCATTGTTGGTACTACCTCTGTTTATTAAAGATTCATATTCAGACTTTGCTGGCCATGGGTCATTTGCTTTTTGGAACCAGAGCAACAGAAAATTGTGCCTGAGATATCTGAGAGGGAAGTACTTAATGAAATGACTAACGTCTTCAGCCAAGTGTCTAGTTGATTACAGGGTCCAAACAGCAGAACAGCAATAAATCTGCCACAAAGAGAATTGTCAGTCAAGAAAAAAGGCATAAAACCAAAGAGACAGGGAGGCAAGAGCTAAAAATGTGAACATGCAAATCTAGTGTTATTTTTACTAGTCAGAGCTCTGATATTTGAGTGCATATGCTAATTTGGTCAAGTGTGAGATCCCACCCTGTCTCAGAGAGCACTATTTTACAGGGAAGGTGAAGTTCCATTCTGCAATAATTTTAAACGTTATATATTTTCTCCAGGCACAAAAAAAAAAAAAAAAAAAAAAAAAAAAAAAAAAAAAAAAAGCAATGAAAACCCCAACAAAATTTTGCAGCATAAAGAAGTCCAAAGCCCTCTGCCACAAAACAGTGTATAAATAATAACACAGTTGTTGTACATTTATGATATCTCAACCAGAGACATTTCTTATCTTCCTCTGCTCTGACTAGAACATGGTGACCAGAAACTCAAATTTCTGGATGTCAGCACAGACCTCTCCAAGCCCCCTACCCCTCTGAGCAGGACATTAAATGCCCATTTAAAGCCAACCTGGCAGTATATATGCCCGCATAAAGAACCTGGCAATCAGTCTCAAATGCCTTCTCTATCATCAAGGTTTTTCTTTCTGGTACACAGGGCATCTTTGTTGACATTACCAGCAGGCAGCTGAAATGAAGCCAGGCTTAACATTATGCCTCGACACTGGAACAGGCATTGTAGCACGGCTCAGCCGCGTGTCAGGAGGCTGTGGGAGCTCTCATTTACCCAGGCAGCTTTGGGGGTGTTTAATGTCTCAACACAACATCATGCAGAGACATCTGAATGAGCTCTAGGCAGGACTGGGCAAGGTGAACCTCTGGGAGCTCAGGTAGCTTGCTCAGACACACAGGCTGTGACAGCCCTTCACTGGGGAGCAGTGACAGGTCACCTCTGTACCTACCTCGGCACATCACCCACCCACAAAGCCACCTGCACACACAGGCAGCAAAACTGGATTACTCCAGGTGGCTTGGACACACCTTTGTTTTGATGTGAGTGTCAGAAGGAGCACATAAACCCGAGCTTCAGCCCATCTCCAAGCACAGCTCTGAGCTTTACAGTGGTCTCAGACAGCCCTACAGCAGCAATGGCCTGGCACCATTGCACCCCTAACAGCGATACAAGGTCCTGACATGCTCAATGCAGAGTCACCAGGGACCTCTGGTAGTCTGGCCAAACTCAGGTACCCCACAGTGGTCTCTGCAGCACATGGAGCACAGCCCAAGAGGATGGCACCCAAAACTGCCTGGCATCATTGCCTACTTTGGCATGCACTGAACATCATATATCTGCTGACATACATATACATCAAATATATGCAGAGTGCACACTGGCACACAGTGTTTTACACTTTCTATGAATCATACCCTACAACCTGTCTCTGCTTGCCAGGAGACTGAAATCCTATCACTGCACTCTTAAGAACATCATTAAGAGGCTTAAAGAATAGAGACTCTGCGTGTCTTCTTCAAAACAAATTGTGCTGTAATTTTTGAGGTTGATGCAAAACTTTAGCTGCAGTGCAGAACAATAAACAATACATATTTTATAATGGCAGCACAAAAATAGCACGCAGTATTTCTTTCCTGGGCCTGCTAGTGCTTCTCTTCTGCTTTAAGATCACAAGAGAAGAAAAGCATGGCTTATTTTGAGTGCCTTCCATTCAATGTTTGTTACTTATTTATTTATCTAATTTATTTTTCCTTTTTGTCCTTTGCAGCCCTGCTTCTGCACTGAGGGCTTTAGCATGCCTACTTTGCACGGTGGCTTCCCTGGGATATTTTACTTATTTCAACTGTTCAAATGTTTATCTTCACCAGGAATAAAAGGAGAAAAGCTTGATCCCCTCAGGGTGATGCAATGTTTCTGCATGGCATTTCAATAGCATCCTGTTATTCAAACAATTAGAAATCACAGAGACCATGCACAGAATTATCAGCATATTGCATGGAGATTTTTATTATTATGTAGTGCATAATGAAAATGATTTGAAGGACCCCAAAGCATCATAACAGAAGGAAGCGCTGAATAATCAGGTGATTTTTTTTTTTTAAAACTGCAAGAGCCCAAAATATTGTTTACTGGACATATGTCAAGCTAAAATGCACTAAAGTGGTGAATATATTTACTGATGGCCTTCCTTGCATACCAAATGCAACACACTCTGGGAATGTCGCTGGAGACAGAGCCAGGAGCTGGGGCTACAGCTGCCACACTGCTGCTGCTGCATAGCAGGGATGGACTGGCAGTGCTCAAAAATACCCATGGATTTTTCTGAGCATGCTTTGCATGGCAGCTCGTGGAGGATGTTCCAAAACCATGGGCTGCTCCTGGAGACCCCTTGCTGTACAGCCCTGAAGAGAGTCCCTGGGCACTGGCTGCTTCCCAGAGCTCAGTGAGGAGCTGGGCTCATGCTCCTCCAGCTTCCAAGAAGTCATCCTGGAGACAGCAGCTCCAGGAAAAAAAAAAAAAATCTTTCATCTGCAGTACAAGACACTGCAACTTGAGTCCTAATTCCCCTTTAATTTTTGACCTGTAACTTTTTTACTAAATTTCTGACCAAAAAAACCTACAAACTTCACCTTTGCTTCTTTTTTACAATTCACAGCACCAATTATAGTATGACCTTCACCTGGCTTCCCAATGCCTCTGCTGCCCTCAACAGTACATTGGATTGTGTGCTAACAACTTTAGGGCAAAATAAATGTGTCCCTCTCTCTCTCTTTTTTTGTCCTTCTAAATATCATTCTTATTTAAAAGATACTAAGTTGTATAAAGTGATCTTTGCTACATGATGCTTTAAAGCCAAACAGAGAATCACAAGGCTGATGACTGGGTTTGAAGAGTCATGGAAAAGCCCTCATGCTAGCTGTGTGACCAGAGAAAAAAATTCTAATTCTGTGCACATGCCAATTCAAGTGTCTGCAGGTATCTAACGTGTAAAGTTTATTTAGAACTCATAGAATAAAACAAATGCCTTTCCATGGTTTGCCTGCCCCTGGTGTCCTTCATGTCTCTGTGGTCTGTGCTAAAACAAAGCTTTGCTGACTGTTTCTCTCTCTGTAAACATTTGAGGCTGTCCTTCATGAACAGTTTATTGCTGTGTGCCTCACACTGCTGATACTGTTCACTCCTATCTTGAAGCCAGCAGAATAATGAAAATTGTTTCCACAAATCCCACAGTTTCACTCTGGACTGAAGAACCAGTGGGAGTATTGCAATGTTCAGTGGGAAGCATGGGACACTACCTAGCTGCAGGTCCTGGAATGGGCCTTGCCATGCAGGAAGGATCCATCTGCTCACAAAGAACTGCAGCTCTGTCTGGGACCAACCACAAATTTCTGCTAAAACTTCTGCTAACACCAGAAGTTACTTCTGAAAGTGGACTCTGACTTATCAGTGAAAGTAAGGGGATGATGGCCTTTTGGCTAGCAGAGACCAGTGTGCTGCCAGCCCCATCCCTTGCTGCACATGAGCTATCCACTGCTGGTGGGGAAGGGAAGTGGGGAACCTTCCTAAAATGAGCAAAAACTGTGGTAAAGGAATTCCTCCATGTGAAGTCTGCCTCCACATGTGCAAGCTCATACCAGCTCTCCCCATAAACCCCTCTGTGTCCTTAAACATGTGTGTCTTTCACTTCCTCAGGGATTCACAGAACACTCTGAGGTGGAAGAGACCCGCAAGGATCACCTCATGTAAAACAGCCCGTGCAGGGGGTTGGAGCCACAACCTTGGTGTTATTAGTACTGTAACCAGGGGTACCTGCCTGAGGCAGCACCATCTGAACTGGCCACATATTCCGTGATACCCTGCTTGGTCAGCTGTTTTCAACTACAAAACAAAATCCAGTCTGCTATTCAATGAAATTTTAGGAGGATACTTCCAGGCTTTCCTTCAGGCATTGTTTGCACCTCCTGCACAGGCAGAAAGGGTATCTGTGCATAGGATAACCTCACATTATCTCAGCCCACAGGTATGAGCCTGGCACCCAAGCAAATCACTGCATTTGAAGAAGGAAGGTGCAATAGTAACCCTCTTTCCCTCGGAGCCTTCAGGGCTGTAGGTAAAAGCTGCTGTACAAAACTAGGCATTCCTGCTGGCTGGGGATCTGCCCCTGCTCTTGCTGCCTCGTGAAGCCCACGGGCTGGCTGCTTTTGGGATCAAGCCCCAAGGGACAGTACTGCTGCCAGGGAAAGGAAGACAGACAAAATGACTGCAATGTGCCATCTCAAGGACATGTCCTTGCCAGCAAACTAATGGGATGAGAGTAACCTTCTTCAGGGCTGGCACACAGATCAGTGGAATGCACCTGCAGCTCCTTGAAAGGAGCAAGTGCTGTGCACTGGCCAGGACAGGCGTCTCTGGGGCACCCGTGGGAGAGCTCCATTACCAAATGGGCAGGCTGAGACACAGCAATTAAACCTGCACGTCTGGGGACATCTCACACAGGCTTTTAGCCGCAGCCCACACGTGGGAAGGGACTGGGGCAGGAGATGGGCTCTGTGAGGAAGGGACACCTGCCACTCTGCAGGGGCTGTGAGAGCTGAGGTCAGCCCTGTGCGTCAGCTCCTACTGAGTTTTCCTCAGGCTCATATTTAATGGATGGGATGTATTTTTAATGGTTTAAATGTGTGAACAAACCGTGGCCTTGATGTTCCTACATGGGCGTGTGAAGGAGCCTCCGACCTTCTGCGATGGATGCAGTTCTATTTTAATAGTTAACATAAAGTGGGATGGAAGAGATGAAACATTCCATTAAGACATTTGATAATAAATTGGTAAGTGCTTTCCCAGTGTTTTACATAGTTATTCTCTCTGTTGATCTATTTAGCCAACACATGTAATTCTGAGCTACAAAGTTGTATTCCTGCTTTCGTAAACATACTTACATAAAACTCAATAACAACACAGTCTATTTATTGCTAAAACGCTAGTAGGAAATTGGAAAAGGTATAAATACAATTCATTGCTGGTGATCTCCTGCCCCCTGAAGGCACTGTAAGGCTCCAAATCTTGCTCAGTTCACAGCATCATAAAACCAAAGCAATAAATGTCACTCTTTTCTTGATTGCGCATTAGGCCAATCGGCTTTTTATTGCGACTAAATAGGCCGTCAGGAAGGCACCGCTCTCTTTACTGCTGGGGGATGACTTTGCCTAAATGGGGGCCAGGGAGGGAGGAAAGCTTACTTTTAAATAACAAGGCTGGGAGAAAACAGGGGGAAAAGAAAGGTGCAAAAGCACGTTGCTCTGCAAGGCCTTTGCACTTGCTCTTTCATGCTGTAATGCCTCGATGTACGGAGATGATTATGTGTCAATGCACATTAATATCTGATGTGCATTACAACATTATCATCCCTATGTGCACTTTCACAGCCTGCTGAGCCCAGGCTCTCCCAGCCATGGGGTTACACAACCAGCGTCACCGTGGGGGTACAAACCGAGCCTCGCGCAGCTCCGGGCAGCACCTGCGCACAGCGCTGCCCCTGCAGGGCCCAAAGGGACCCTCCTGTGTCCCTCTCACAAAGCAGCAGGAGCTGGGTCATCTTTACAACACCCTCTGTTACAGCAGGAGCACAAAACAGACTGCCAAAGCCATTCCTCCCAATGCAGACAAAGGCATGTGCTCAGAAGGCTGGGACACTTTCCTACCCAGGACTGAAAACTACAGTCACAGCTGGTGGCAGAGGAGTAAAAAAAACCCCAAACTCCGGGTTCATTTGCTCCCCTGTTGATCTGAACACATGAAATGGTGGCTCTCCACCATGCTGTCACATGTATATGTTGTACCTAGATACTGCCTGAAAAGAGAGAGGGATGCTGTTGCTGTCCTACACACGTGCACCCTTGTCACAGGTGCAGGGCAGTGTTAATGCAGTCCCACAGCCACAGCACCTCAATGCTACCACCCCACATCCTCCAGCTGCCCCTGTCACAGCAGCCTTTAATTCACCTGCTCATGCTGGGTGAGCCATTCCAGCCCCCCAGCCCGGCAGAGGGAAGGCAGGAGAGGTCAACCTCCCTTCCACCTTTGGGCAGTGTCCCCAAAACCCTCCCTGAGCCCCTGAACATGGGCAGCCACTGCAGCTCCTCCCCACTCTTCAGCAAACAGCCACCTGGACTAATTGCAAGTCAGCTTTACATTTCCTCCCTGCTTCCACAGTCCTCTGTCCCTGCAGGCTTCTCTGCCATGACCGCCCATCCCTCCATGCCTCCCATCCACACACACACACAGACAGGCATCTTGGCCATGGAAACCTAACAGGAAAATCAGTCTGTGTTGAGCCACGCTTTGGAAATTATTGCAGCTTTTTTTCCCCCGACTCTAATGTTGACAGACTACTAATTGCAAAGACAAATGATGACTGTGTCTCTTACAAGCCTTCCTCCCCTTGAATTTCAGAAGAATTTGTCTTGCTCCTACAAAAGCATGGAATGGTAAGACATAAAAACCCCCAAAAAATCTCAGAAATTATTTCTGGCTTTTCACAAATCAATATTTCCTCTGAAGCAACTGAAGCAGTCAGTAAGGCAAATTCTGCTTTTATCATCACAATTTCCAAGTTATTCCTTTGCACTGTAAGACTGACAGAGCATTCACAATCCAACTGAGTTTGTTCTCCCTTCTACCAGGCAAAAGGTTCCACAGGCTACTGAGAAGTTACTCCATAGTTATCAAACTGGGAGAGAACTTTTGTTTCACTGAAGTCAGTGGGATAACTTCCAGTGACTTCCCTAAGTTGGAAGTTCACCTTCTGAACTGAAAACCACGTTTGGGTGAGCATCTGAAAAGAGGAGCACAAGGAAAGAAGAGATCTATAAGCTTTATGATTGTGTAGACTATTATTCCCTGGACACACAGCAGGTTTCACTGTAATTGCAAAAGATAAAAAATGCCATTTTTATTACAAAACCAAATCTTAGAGATTCTAGTTTTTGGATAAGAGATGGATGTGTCATATGGGGTCCTTAAAAACCTGCTTGGGTGAGTAGTAGAGATGGAATACAATGTGGGTTTGCATTTATCTGAGAACATTTAGAGCTATGATATATAGTCTACACGACAGACTTCCTCGATGTATAGAGAAAATATAGCCAATTTCTTTGTGTAGGCTGAATTATTTACCAGAGTGTTCCAAAGTGTATTGGTAATAAAACACTATGAAGTATAAGTAACTCCAGACAATCTTGGCTTATGTTAAAACAAGTTTTTTTTTTTTTTTTAAGGATGTTATTAAGAAAATAAATCCTGAGAATCTGGAAAGGCAGGACTTACTCAAATGAACATAAGCCTCTGAAGGATTGTGTTGACTCAACGGAGAGAAAGGTCAAATTCTCCCAACCATCATCCTAAAGGAGTTGGGAATCAGTCTCACTTCAAAATTAAATAGGCTATTTTGGCACAGGATGAAGGATGCAGAGATGGTAAAGTGATTCTGTGAAACTCACCTGACTGGGAAAAATGGCTGGTTTTAACTAAACCCAAAAAATATATATGTAGAGTACAATGCTTTCACCAGCTGCCCAAACAAGCCATCATTTTTCCAAGCATTACTTTTCTAGCCAGGGCACCAGTAGTGCAATCAGTTTAGAAACACAAGGAGCTCATTCCCTCATCCTCCTCTGGAGAACTGGACCATAGCTTTTCTCAGGGCTGCTGAAGATAAGGCCAGCTGCTTTTTCCATACCTTTCCTGGCTCCCTCTGCAGACTCCTTTTGAGAAAGAGGAAAACCACCTATTTTTGGCTTGATTTAGGGTATTTCTGAAGGCTGTGGGGATCTTTCCCTGTTTATGTTTGGCAACAAAGGCACTTTTACACCTAGACCAGTTTAGGTTGAAACTGCCCTCTGAAGGAGTCCTACAGTACCTCAGCAGCTTGCCAGAGAGAAATCTGACAGGAACCATGGCATTCATGCAATGCTTACCTGGGGATCTTATTTTCTGACCCTAATATGATGTCTAGACACTGGTTTCTAATAAGCCAAATCTTTCACCTAAGCTGGAGCTGCTGCAATGTTGTTCTTATTTGTGCTGTGGACGGCAATTCAAGCTATAATTTTGTATTTTGCTAATTTTTCCACTTTTGTGTCTGTTCACGTGGCATTTTTTTCCCAAGTCCCAAATGAAGAAACATGGCTGGGTTCTCTCTTCAGCTCTCATACTCCAGGCAGCAGGATCTGGCTGACCAGCCTCCTATAAAAGCCTCCAACCTGGCCCTTTCTTAGAGCAGGCTTTGTAATTCAAAAGTGACATACAGATTGGTAGCTATCATCTTGCTTTTTCTAACATTCCTCATGTTTTGCCTTTCATTGCAAACACTTCACTGACTAATTTCCAGTTGCTTAAGCTACATTTTTCCAGTATTGCTGACTCTTAACCCACTGAATGGTGTCCCTACACTTATCTCAACATGGCATCTCAACAGTTTCCCTGGGAGTCAGCTGCTTTGCTTTTATTTCAAAATCTTTTAACCACAGAACATGCACTAAATGAAACATTACCAGGTAACAGAGACAGAAGTGCCCTAATTTCTGGGCAGGCAATGGAGGCAGCTCTGCTATCAGGTTGGGGCTAAGATAAGTGACATGGGTGTGAGAGGGTGCAACCTGCTTGGTCACCTGCTGCTGTGCAATGCAGAGATTGTGCTCCAGTGCCTTTAATTCCCTCTGCAAACCTTTGCCTGGACTCTTATTAGACATGACTACTAATCTCCATGTGAAGATTTATGCAGCAGCAGCTTCACTTCATGCCTTAGGTATGACCTCAAGTTAAGCAGAAATTTAAGCTTTTGCAGAACTGTGCTTTTTTAATGATTTTATTCCATTCCTGTGCTTATTTGAGCACAAGTCCAACATGTATGTGTAAGTGTTATGCCCAGCTACGAACACAGATCTATATTTTCACTAGAAGAGAACAAAAAGCAACAGAAAACAGCAATATATCCACTGTATAATGCCTGGGACACTGCAGATGTTAAAGCAGCTCGTTGTTTCTGCATCTGGAACAAGTAGGTCACACATAGTTATTATACACACTGCTGAACATGAAGCAGCCAATACCCGTGTAATGTATGTGAGACTTCAAACCACCTTTTAGTACTTTATAGCACTACAGCATCTTGTTTGCAAATGCTCTGCTTGAGAGCAACTGATGGAAGGGGGAAGGGCCCCAAAGCTGACTGACCTAATTGCTGCGTGGATCGAGAAGCTGGCAAAATCATTAGTTTCTTTTATGTTTTCTTTCTATACTATAATAAAGATAAATATTGATTGCTGGGGCAGTATTGATTGCAGGGGTTGCTGCAGATGGCAGCTGCATGATTTGCACAGATATCTCCCATGTACAGAGCCACTCATTTGCATGAGAATGTGGTTTCACCCTCCTCACATGCTTCCGACTGTTCCCTTGCCTTACAGGAGCATTTATCCAAACTAAATGTACCAGTGATTAGCAGTAAAATATGAAACAAGTGACTGAAAGAGTTCATCTTTGTAATACCTTTTGTGTATGGGCCTGTCTGCTGTGGGTAAGTGGAGTTTATTGTCCCAGCCATGTGGACAGAGGCACAGGACACAGGGACCTGCTGTAATTACGCTGCAGTGTCACCGCCTCACCCGGGAATGCCACCCAGGGGCACAGCACACCTGGGACCAGCCCTCCTTCCTTCCCCACCCACCCACACACTGAACAAGCCCAGCTCCTTCCTCCAGGCCTGGATACCTCTCTCCAAGTCCCAGCTTGGGGTCATCAGTGAGCCTCAAGAATGGCTTCAGCATCTTCTCCTGAGCTGAACCTGCCCAGTGGGATCCTTGTCCACTTGCAAGGAATGGAAAAGGCTCCTCCATTGTGGGCCAGGCTTGTGAGGAGGGAAGAAAGTTTCCCACCACGAGCACAGTGCCTATTGCAGAGCATGATACTCCACTCCCAGCCAAGGAGAAGTCCTTGGGGTAAGTAGGACCAAGTTGCAGGAAGCAGCAGGGGCATTTAGCCACCTTTTTATCACTGGTACAAACACCTGAGTGGCCCATTCCAGGGTTAGGCACCTCCTGCCAGGGAACTGCTGCCTCTCTCCTCCACCTGCAGCCTCCAGAAGGAGGAAGAAGCAGGCAGAGGAGCACTCTGGAGGAGGCCTCCTCACCTCCCTGGACACTGCCAGGCTGTAGGGGAAGCTCTCTCTGGGCACACTGCTGTGTGTCTGCCTTCCAGCCAGCAACCTGCATCTTACTGTGGGCACTGCTGCACTTCCACACTGCTGCTGGCTGACCTGCTGATATGGGAATGCAAAGGGAAAGTATGCATATTTAACCCCAATTCATCATTTTGATTTTGATTAACTCTGCAAGTCAGAGGTTTGCAGGCTTTAATCTTGTTTTAAGAAAATATTCCTCTCCTCTCTATTGTCAGCGTTTTCCAGCTGGAAACTCAACCAAAGGATCTTTCTTATTATTTATCTCCTTCCACTCTGGACATACCGGTGGACCTCTGAAACAGCTGCCCAGTATTTATCCAAACCATGGCTTGTCCATTGTAGGGAGTGTTCTTATTCCTCAGTGGCCCATAGGAAGGAGATTAATGCTGGAACCCAGGTTTCTGACGTGGTTCTGCACTGACACTAAGCCACTCCAGGAGAAAGCAGGCACTCCATTTGGCGAGCACTATTTATGTACAGTGAGTGTTTCATAGAGGCTTTTTGGAAGATCTGAGCAATACACCACCGCTCAAAACGTTACGCCTCATTCTTCAGTTCCTTTTAAGTATATCTCTCGGGGTGTTATGTTGAGTAGCCCTGTCTTACAAAATCAATTATTCCTTAGCCAGCTCAGAAATAAAACCCAAAGCAAGCAACACCAAATGTCTGATTTACCAATAGATTGCAACCCCATGCTAAAGAGCGTAGCCACTGCCCTGCTTTAAATATTCATGAAGCCCACTGGTGCAAAATGCATTAAAGGTGGGAATAATGCCAGTAATACACGATCCTCTTAGTGACAAGAAGCTTTCACATATTAAAGCAGCAAGATGTTAAAGACTTTCAAGTGAACAGTCTTTGTTTTTAACTTAAAGAGATTCACTAATGGAATGCCAAATTGCATTCACTCTCATGATACTTGACTGCAGAATAGGATAATAACACATGTGTGGTTCTGCATGCCATGGAAAACCTGTTATTACAGAGGTTTCTTTCCTGCCTTTCCTCTACTTTCCAGAAAATGTTCACACAAATCTTACCCCTTCAAGTAATCTTCTGTGTGCCAACCCCCCATCAGAATCCCAGGAGTCTAGCCATTAACAGATTGGTTTTACGCAAATAAAATGAATTAAAAATAACAGTGACAGAGTACAATAGCACAATTTAGATGAGTGACAACTGGCAATGAATAACCAAAAAAAAAAGAGTTAAACCGCAGATAATGGCCTGCAAAATATAGACTGTGACAATGCAGAAGAATGTCAATTGTCACTTTAAATCATCAGCAGCCCAACCACATCTGCTATCACACCTGTGCTCTCTTTTCTGATCTACTCTGGCACCCTAGGAATAGTAGGCAAACAGCCAGCCTTGCATCTCCAGCTCTCTGAAGTCTGGCTCTGCTACCAGCCTGCCTTCCTCTCACCTGCAGCACATCAGGCACTGACCCTGCACCCTCAGACTGCTCCTGACTGACAGGGATCCACTGCTGGGATTGACATCCTGTAATAGCAGCTCCCAGGACCACCAGGAACTGCTGGCCCCATTTGGATTTTACAAACCTCATCAGTCAGGTGAGAGAGCTAAAGGAGCCCTGCTTACACCTGATAGCTGATCCACATAAAAATAGTGAACAAATAATAAATTGACATTTCTTGGCAAGGGGAGTGGGGCAATATGTGCCTCTGGTGCCAAACATGAAAATTCAGCTAACATATACTGGAAAGAGGGATTCTGCAACCTCCATACATAGTCCACTTTTATTCTAGAAATAAAAATAATGAAAAGCTGACAGCCAGAAGGCTCATTGTTTAGGAAGATGCTTATCCAAGACTAATCAGGGGGCAAGGACAGAAAAATAGAGCTCTCTTGTGGCATATGAAGTTGCTTACTTCAAAGCAGACCTTTCACAGGTTTTACATGGGGTTTGGGTTTTTGGATGGACATTGGCTTTCCTGCCTAATAGTTTGTCTGGGAGCATCTTCCCAGTGCCAGCCCCTCCCTGCTTCCTGCCCTCAGAAGCAGCTTCCCGTGCAGAAAGAGGGCCTGTCAATAAAGACTGAGCACCTCAGCTCCCGCCATCACTATGCTGCTCTGTAAAAGCCAAGTTGTTTCAAAGGGGAGGAATTAGATTGTGCAAAAGCTGCAGTGGGAACACTGGGCTAAGTTGGATCAGGCAGTTTTACCAAGCTATTTCTGGAAAAAAATAAACACTGCTACTCAGTGCTTATGATTAATAATGTTATCTTGTAGCTAATTTTATTCCTTGCCCCTCTCTTCTCCTGCCTTCCAATTTGGAAGCACACTTAATTATGAAAACATGAGCACTAGACTGTGAATTTTGATATATTAATTTCACCATGGTTTTGTTTCTACACTGCGCCACCAAAGCTCTCAAGGACAACCAGTCAAGGAGACAATGAAAATCATAACACCTGGGGTAATTTTCTTAAGCAAAGTCAACATTAGGCAATTTCTTACTCACAAATTTCATTACATTACTGAAACCTATAACCATGATGCACCTTGCTCCTGTTTTTCAACACCACAATTTTCTTTGACTGAAGCCAGAGCAAGGACTCAGTGGTTTTTTTGCTCGAGGCTTTTTAAGGACTAGAACCAGAGATTACTAAGAGGCTGGCAAGACAAAACCAAAATGAGCACAAATGGATAACCATGACCATATTCCTGAGCTCCTTCACTCAACAGCAGAACTGTTCCTAATTTCATGCCTGACCAAGGGTGCACGGATGCCTTGCCTGGGTGGGGTCAGCTGCCCAGCTATCAGGTTCACCATTCATTTACTGACTCCTCTCTGCTCCATTCTGATTCTCCACACTAGAGCTCTGGCCTCACTGTTTTACTGACACCTCACTGCCCAGTTTGTGTATCCATTCTTCAGCTCCCACGAGCCCACAGCTCCAGAAGCACCATCCAGGCAACAGCTCTGACATTTGCATGGTTATTTTGTTGTCTCTCTAAATCTGTTTCAGTTACTTAGAGAGAAACACGAGGCGTGGCATCAGGGCAGTGTTAGAAATATAGCTCTGTGAATAGTGACCTTTTTGATCTATTGGCTGTTCCAAAATCACAATGAAATTATTAGCTCAGAGTTGGCTTAATGTAAGTTTGCATATATCCTAGGCAAAATGAAAAATAACAGTTTGAGCTGAGAGAATTATTTCCCTTCAGCTTATGTAATTAAGGTTTAAAATAAAAAAAAATCAGAATAATTTTGAAACCCCTTTTAAAAAATAAAAATTAAAACCATTTCCATTGAGAAAATGTCTAAGTGTATGCTCTCATTTTTTCAAGCAATTGAGGGCAAGGTTTTCAACTCCAACAAACTAGGAAAAAGCGAGACAGATTTCCCAGCCTTTCTAATGCCACACATGAATTAACACAATGATAATACTAATGATACTTTTTAACTGGAAAAGCTTTAGGTCAATTATTTTTCCCAATTCTAGTTTTTACTGATGTATGAAGCTGTAAAACCCCAGATGGAATAACATAAGTTATAATGGCAACAAAATGGATAACTGTGTTTCTAAACTTGGTTTGAATTGTGCATGTTCCAAAATTATAAACCAGAGTGTTTTATACATTTTTTTCAGAGTGATAACTACCTCAGTCACTTTGAGATGAATCTCTCTGTGCAGAAAACAGATTATCTAACATTTGTAATGCTTTCCAAACCACAGTACCTTTAAATAATACAACATTCATTAAAATAGAAGAGTAGAGCAAATTACTGTACCAAACATCCTCTGCATCTTCATCGCACTCTGCCCCAAACTGGCAAATGTCACAGGTCGATGTCTCTTTTTGACTGGTTTCACCTGAGCCTTCATTGACTGTTTGATGGAAAGCAGAAGAATATACATTAGTAAAGACAGCACTGTAGCAAAGCACTTCTCTCTCTCTAGAAAAATCTATTCACTGCATCAGCTTAATGCGCTGCTCACAAGGCTGATGGCCAGCCAACAGTGTTCCTGAGCAGGCCAACACAGATTTCCATGCTGGCCTGTGATAAATCCCCTCAACTACACAGTTAAAAGGAAAACCAGAGAAAAACCCTTCCTTTTCCCTCTCCCCTTAATCAATGACCCCTTCAAGCTGCAGCCCAGGAAGGTCGTGTCTCCACTGAGCCTTACTGCTTCACTCCCTGGGAAAACAATGGAGGGGCATTGATAGCATCACATGTTGCCTCGTGTCCTTTACCCATGAAGGCCTTGAGATGGCCCCAAGGGGATGCTTTCCTCGAAAATGTTTTGAAATTACCTGCCGTGTGGTGCAATCTAGTCCACTCCAAAGGCAAAACATTTTTCTCTGCAGAAGCACAGCTATGAGCCCCAAGGACTAGTTATCTCTGGCAGGGAAGATTTAGTGCTGTCCAGAGGAGAGGACAATCTCCAGCATAGGTTAAATTTGAAACGAGGGGAAAGTCAATGCTGATGTCTGCAACTGTGTAAGGTTTGTACCTGGCCCGTAAGACAAAAACAAGAAGGGACTAAAGGGAAAATAAAAATATGGGTGGTAAGAGGACTGCAAAAAAAATACTGATGGCTGAGTACTGAAAAACAGAAAGAGATCACTAAGGTAGGCACCAAGAAGTTTTGTTAAAAGATCCAAAAGAAACATTATCTGTGTTTCTACTGAAGTGTATAAACGCCCTTTGGTGTCTTTTGAAAGATGCCACACTCCAGCAAGACACTGTACCTAGAGATATCCTGCCAGTTGCAGAGTTATTAAACCAAAGCAGACTTCAAGCATCAATCAGCTCTGCTCAGACTGATGTTGTTATCTGCACCAACAGCCTCTGCAGTGCCATCTCTCTTGCATTTGGAGTCAGCACCGTGGTGCAGGCTTCTGCACACCTGGGTGCAGCCCACCAAAGCTGGTGGACATGCTGGAGTGTGTTGGTAGCCCCAGTACATTCACTAGACAGAACATCTGCCTGATGTACATCCAGGCTGTTAGCAGAGGCTTTGTGTCAGAGGGCTCTGACTTTGAATAAGCTGCTTTTGTTATTTATTTGTTATTATCAAAAAAGGACGAGAATCCCAGGCTTTCTCAAAGCTGTTTGAGGAAAAAGGGCTTTTTCCCCTAGAAGAGCAAGGGTGACTCCAATGCCTGTTTTTCATCAAATTTGCTTCCCTGTCCTGGAAAAGTTATATAACCTCTGCCAAGCTTCCCACTGTGTGATAACAGGAATAATATTATTTCCTCCTAACAGAGAATGTGGAAACAAGTATATTAAAATATTGTGATAAGCTTAAATACTACAGTGATAGAAATCACAGAAATACCAAAGGTAGATGACTTATCTAAAATGCTTTTTTCCTGAGCCTTAATATAGTCCAAGGAAGTGTTGGTATTTTTAGGTATGAACTATGCTGCATTAATTTCCTTTCAGTCATGCTTGAATTTAGACTATATTAAACTGAAAAAAAATCACCTATGAAAAGCATTCTGATTATCTAATTATCCCAAAAGGAAAAAAAAAGGTAGTTTTGCTCTATTTGTACAAATTTACTCACCCTTATATCCATAAAATTCATGTACAAAAAAACCAAAGGGGAAACCAGGAAAAACACACTCTGCATTTTTGTTCTACTGTGTTGTTAGGCTTTACAGGGAGGGTCTGAGCTGTGGTTTTTCTGTTTCCTTAAATGACTGAGAAACCCTGTAGGCTCACATATTATAAAAGCCCACGTACAAGGGTGGACAAGGAGTCCAGCTGCCACATCCTCACACCATCAGCATCTCCATGTGCTGCCTGTGTGATTCTGACCCCCCAGCACCATGAGGCTCATATGAGATCCTCCCCACCTCCCTGCAGCTGCATCCAGGCCTGCAATGTTTCATTTACATTTTAAATACAGAAATCTCTTTTACTGAGGAGATAACCCTGACAGCCAGTCGTGGCAGGGGATTTCCAGTGGTTAAGATATTAGGCAGGACATGTAACAAGTGACTGTGGCACCTATGGGCAGATGACTTCTTACAACAGCCAAGCGTTCCTCACCTATCAGAAACATGACAATTGCTCCAGTTCAGGAGGGTGAGAATATATACTTTATGGAATGGAGCTTTAATGTCTTTATTTTGTTATTCTGCAAATCACTTCCCTTGCATTTCCTTTTAATTTAAAACATATGCCTTGCTCTCTTCCTCCCTGTAAGGTTTCTATTCATCACTGCCCAGCACGTGTCGCCTGGCCGGGACCTCACACGGCTCTACATCAGAGAGTAAGTGAAATAGCTACTTAAACCATTAAAAAAGGCATTTGAAAGAATGAGCATGTTGAAGAGAAGTAACTGATTTGGAGAAGATCATCCACTCTACAGCATATTGCAGTTCTGAATTTCTATTTGAAAACAATAGGCCACTCCTTCATATCTTTCTGAAGAAGCCCCGTGACCAGCTTTCCGTAGTCAATGTGCACGTTGTCATTAAATGTGCAGATGTGCAGCAGTCCTTACTAAAAAAAGCCAGCTGTTTATCTTCTGTTTATGCTCCTTCTGTTGCCAGTAACACAAATAACATTATTCTTTACCTTTCTTATAGGTGTGTTTTCTCTCCCTACACAAACATACCCACTGGCATATGCACCCACACCCAGAGCTGACACACACAGGGCTTGTTTTCTCCATGCTGTGCAGATAACTGCTTTGATAAACCAGACATCTTACAACGAGCTATTTTCCCAATATTTCCTGCTGCTTTCTAGCTTGAGGACTAGTGGATGCTTATTTTCTAAGGTGACTCTTTTCTTTTTTCCCCCTCACTGCACTTGCTGATTTGCACTTCTTTTCTAACCCAACCGGAAAAAATTTTTAGCAAAAAATAATCTAATTTCTGGATTCCTCTTCTAAAACAGAGAATGGGTCTTCTTCTCATGCATGTTAGGTAGTCTTCATATTAGCAACTATTGAGGTTTTAACACCAAGGCCCTGCAGGAACAGAGTAGGGCTCCAGGGAGGCTAATCACTGAAGGCCACCACTTACTACTCACACAATTGAGAAATGTTACGCTGCAAATTCCTATTTTAATAGCAATATTATCAACTTTGAGAGAAGAACGAAGAAAGAAATTTCCAAAGAAATGTGCTAACAAGGGTTAGAAGGTCACTAACATTACCTGAAAGTCACTTCAGAGACTATGTCAATCTCCTAAGCAATATAAATTCTCAGCTGTGAAGGCACTACACACAATTTACAGAGTCAATGGACTGTGGTAACCACAACAGCTCCTGTTTTAATCATTTGGTCCTTCTCTGGCATTCTCACAGTGCTCAGATGAGATAGCTGCAATTTCAAGAATGTCTGTATTGTTTGCAGGTCCCACAAGAAAGAAACTATTTCTGAGGCATTTTGCTCTGTCTCCCTAGCTGAAAAAAAACCAGATTGAAAGTATCATCAGTAGATTGGTCTGACCCTGTGCTTATTTCCTGTAACATCAGGAGAAAACTAAAAGCCCCAAAACTGCCCACTCCCACTGCAGACATCTCTAATTTCACTTTACACTTAATCTCTTTGAATCAAGTCTTCTGTAGGTACAGACCTACAAAATCATTGTAGCTACAACCCCAAAAAATCATGCTAGGACTTCACCCACACAGCTTCCCCGACTCAAGCTCTATTAGGAGCTGGATCGGTGGTTTAGAGGTTTTAAAACACAGACATCAAAATCTCTCTGTGTTCAAGCCTCTGAATAACTGCTGCTCAGTGTCTTCCCAAAGTGCTTGAGGAGTAGCAAAGCCAGGATGGTAATTAATTTCTTGCAATTTCCAGAAAAGCAGCTCCAGTGGCATGGTTAGGAGTATGCACAGCATCTTGATCTGGTACACAAAGTCCACAGGGGACACACAGGCCCCACAGACCACACTGTGAGGAGTAAAGGGGTGTGGGAAGAGCAGCTGGTGAGCCATGAGAGTGAGAGACAACTGGGTGGCAACACTGCCTAGACACAGGTCTCTGAACCTCTCTTTGCTAACACGACTCTGAAGGTAATAGGGCAACTCAAGAAAGCCTCAGCTCAGTCTTCACACAGCTTTTTAGGACTATTATAACAATCTTTATTCAATATATTTCAACTACACTGGAGAACACAACAAAGAAACAATATAAAACATCACCACATGCTTGAATATACAAAATATGACTATAATGAATTATGAATTATGACTACTCTGATGTAGTCTTCCTTTGATCGATGTGATCAGACACGTGCTTATCACAACCCCTGATTCTAACTTGACTCTTCATGGTGGGATATCTTTGCTATTGTTGAAAGAAAAACTTCAAAAAAAGGCTTTCTCTAACTCGTCCTAACAGGATACATGCTTGTTTTCAGCTATAAAATCTAGGTAAAAGCAAAGATCACATGAAGACGAGAGTTGCTGGCCATTTTTGTATTGCAGAATGAAAGACAATGTGCAAATTAAAATGTAGTGGAGGAGGATGCTCTTCAGACCAGCTGAGGTGCTCTTGCCACATGCTTCAGTCCTAACAGGGGTGCTCTGGGCACGTGAGAAGGTGAATGGATAAAGTGAGAAAGGTCTAAGCAAGGAGGGCAGAGAAGCCAGCAGAATTTACTAAATGTGTGAGAACAAGCACTACCTGCACTACGAGACAGCTAACAACACCTCACAAACTGCACCAATGAAAGCCCAGATGCTGCAAGCACCTTCACTCTAATCAATAAGCCTTTTTTCCTGCAAGCATTAGCTCAGTCAAAACTTGCAAAGTGAGAAAAATGAAGGGTGCGAAGCAGGGGGTCAACTCGCCAATGACTCTGCCCTCAAAGTCTGGCAGAGGCTCAGAACGGCATTACCGTCAAAATGAAAGGAAAATGGCCTACAGTATTGGTAATAAATTCAAACTCTGACGTGCCTTGCTCTGCTTTGCTCCTGCCAGCTGGCTCCATCTCAATAAATACAAATCTGCCCTCTCTCACACCCATAAGCGCTCTGGGGAAATTACTTACTGCAGGGGAAAACAGTGTCTGTGCCCAGCTCAGGGCCCAACACAGAACCTCTTAATATTGAAATGAAATATTCTCCTTCACCAACATGCCTTTGATAGTTCCTCCACAGCACCACAGGTGAGTCCTTGAAACCCCCTCTCTGCTATATGGGCAGGTGATTTAAACAGCACAAGGGCTGTGCCATACCTGAGCTGGCTGCCTGGGAAATCAGACCCCCTTTCTCAGGGTTTATACTGCCTCAGGTCCCATCCTTGGATACCTCTGTGTTGCCATCCTCAGCCAAGTGCTGGAAAAGTTAATGGGATGACTTTAGTGTGATGTAAATACCTAGCAGGGTTTTTGAGGAGGAAGTAGATGCACCCAGCCAGCTCAGATTGCTGATAAAATGTGCTCTTATCTTATTGCTAAAGACCATGTAGATAGAGCCTGGCACTGCTTTGATGACAGTCAGACTCAATTTGCAGTGTTTTTCAGCTCTTATATTTATAGTGTGATTCTCAGCTTATGTTTTTTTCCTTAAAAATCACAACCAGTGGATTATCTCAACGTATAAGGATCTTGGTTTCCATGTATACATTTGTTTTGAAAGGTATGCCTAAACTTTAGAGCGGTGGAGAAAATGCTTGTGAGCATAACAAACAATGGGAACTCTCATGTTTATAATTTTTAAACACTACTTTTGTTAGGGTTAATTCATGATTTTTCAGTCCAATGCTGAGTTGATGTCAGACAGGAAAGCAGCACTTCTGGAGCAGCTCACCCTTGTGCTGAGCTCACCCACACCTTGTGGGTGAAGGCTGTGCTTCTGCCCTGGATACAGAGTCTCATAGTGCAAGAAAACTGTCTGGGAGTGCCCTGAGTTTGTGGAATTACTAGTGCAAAAACTGTTTCACACTATTGCTAAGCACTGCTGCTCTGTCTTTACTTTTTACCTCCTGTCTTCCTTCTTGCCATGCCTTCTAATTCTCTTGGGTCTTCTTTCCTTTTCCCACCACCCCCAGTTTTCCAGCGGCACTTTCCCAAACACCTGGAGCAGCTCTGTCAGCCCAGCTGGCCCCTCGCTTGGCCCAGCTCAACACCTCAGAAACCTCAGGAGCCTTCTCCAGCTGTCACTTGGCCCAGGGGCTCAAGGGTCTCCCCTGGCAGCATTCCCACCCTCTAAAGCTTGCTTATTGTGGCTGAAAGTGGATGGGATGGGAATGGCTTCCCAGGAACAGCACTGCTCCTCTGCACCTGTCTGCCTGCAGCTCTGTTCTTTCAGCAGGTGCTCCTGCAGCATCCGTGTCTGAAGCCAGGCCATGACCCTCCACAGACTTCTGCAGGGACTTGTCTGCATTTCTACAACCGTGGCCAGGAGGGAACGGATTCATTTCTTACTCAAAGTGTATTTATTCTAAACAAACACCACTTGCTTGTTGCTGTCGCATGCATATTCCTGCAGCTCCCACAGTGCATTTGATAAAAAATTAAATGCGATTAGTCGAGGCCAGTTTCTCCTAGCAAGTAACTCTAATGGTGTTACAAAAGGAATGGCTCATTGAATAAAACCCTATTGTAAGCTTTCTGAACACTGACATGAAACAGCTGTGGTTATTGCACCATTGTGTGGTCCCTCTACAAAATCTGACATTTGCCTGGTGTCTGTGGGCTGCCAGCACTGCAGATTTAGGTGCCAGCACCTTTATGAAGGTGTACAATGACCAGCACTGACAGTATTTGCCAGCGTGAGGAAGAGTAGGCTCATTTAATTTTGCCAAGAGCTTCCCCTCACAAACAGCTTTGAGTAAAAAGCTAAAATAGCACATGGGGACTATTCATCTCTGCCTTGCATTAATTTAAAGAGAAGCCTCACTTCCTTGGAGGAGAATTTTCAAGAAATAGATACATCTTTTTGTAAAAACATGCCTGTAATACTGCCAAAGCTTTGGTGGCATCAGTCCCTGCTTTTATGTATTTCAATATGCACAACAGGATGAACAAAATAATCAAGTGGACATGGTCACAGCTGGGAGGATGCAATGCCATGGGTCACTAATCAAGGCAATTATTAAAGAGCCTGGAAGGAAATTACTGTAGCTCTAATTGCAAGGACCAGAAGATTTTTCAGGAGCAAGGAGAAATAAAAAAAGATGATGTCTGATTCCTCCCTCAGGTTGACTTGCCTGGCCACACAGATCATTAAACCTCAGCACTGTGTCAAGGTAGGTAGGAAGCTGCAGCCCAGGAAAGTGCCCAATGTCTTAATGCTTTTCTTATTTGTCAGAAAATGGCCATCACAGGTTACCCCAAAGCAGAGTCAAGTGTGAGCTGCTTCTGGCTGGCTGGTCCTATGTGCCAGAAAGAAGTGGAGCAGGCCAGGATGGAATTCTATAGATGGAATGTATGGACTCTATACATGCTGGAACAACAGTACTTACAAATTCTGTGAAGAAATACTGCATGAGATGTGGGTTCAGTCAGAGGAATATGAGGCAGCGCTGCCTTCCTCTGTAGGAGATGTTACAGTTGGACATAAACCACAGAAATTACCCATCTGTGCTTTCCCTGACCTCTGCCAAGAATTCACATCCCACCTGAGGTTCTGAGCATTTTCATTCAGTCTAGGCAGAGAGAAACCTGCATCACCGAATTTACAGAAATTCAGTGGAAAAAAAAAAAATAAAATATCCAAAGCCATGTTTTCACAAAGCCTAAAATAAGCAAGTCCCAAATGGGTGATGTGACTTTCCAGGGCTTTCCACACTGAAAGGGTGCTTTTGCCAGCTTCCTACCTGGTGGAAAGATTAACAGAAGTCTTAAATGTGAACCCTTACAGCTACTCATCTTTCAAGAAACAGAATGAAAGGAACAAAGATAAAACCTAAAAGAGCTGTCTGGCATCCACTTGGTGACTACTTCAGTTTTAAGATCTTTGTCACTTTGCTGTTGATTTAAGTCTGTGTATCCTTTTGAATATTAGTATGGCTAGCAAGATAGCAACATCATACATAAAAATGTTCTTTATTCCAGAACAGATGAAACTCCCAGTGGTAAAAGAAGATTTAGGTATCTCTGAAGATTTCTTATCACTGTGCAACATAACTCTCTAATGGTTCAGTGCCTTGGAGGGTCATCTGAGATCACTTATCACATAAATCAAATAGGTGGCAGGCTATAAGAATGAAAGCCTATAGCAATTTCATGTCTTGGCTTGCAGACATCAAATCTATCTTTTAGGCAGACTATAGAAGAGATAATATTCCACTCCATTTAAGCCAGTGAAGAAACCCAAATCTGGGTATTAACCAATTTTTGGGAAGCTGCTCCTGGTCTCGACTGCACCACAATTATCTTGGGAAATGACTGGTTTTAAATCCTAAAACATGGACAGCAGACAGTGGTCCTGGTTTTAATTTATACTAAAGCTGCTGTAAAATCACTCTGGCAATGGAAGGGAGTGCCAGAGCAAGTGGAAGTCCAATTTAGTTGATGTCCCATTTACATAATTAGCAGCATGTAAAGTGGATCCACTGTAAAAATCATTTGGGTCTACCTATCACTGGATGCAACAAGAGGAACAGAGTTTTCTTCTCCCTCTCCACTTTTCTTCCATGTAAAGTGAGTTCTCACAGGGAAAGGAGCAAACTCAGGGATGAGCCCTTCTCTTGATTTCTGTGGTGCTATTGCAGGTTACACACACGTAACAGAGAGCTGGAGCTGCCTTGGGGCTCAGGAGCATCAAGCTTGCGTGCCAAGCTCATTTCCAGTAGCGGGGTCTCAGAAGGGGGCAGTTCAGTGGGGTGCCAAAACTGACAGTCACAGCCCATGTTCAGCCAGGCTGTCACCTCAGGACTGGGAGCTGTGAGAGATGGCTCCTTAGCTGCCTCCTTAGCTGCCGAATGAGAAGTCAGCTCAGTGGATCCCCGATCCCCCTTCACATCAAGAATTTGATACTTCTGCAGTAGCACTGCCTGATCTGCAATTGCCACCACTGATCTGATCCTCTAAACTGTACAACCAGGGCTCATCCCCAAGTTTGCTCCTTTCTCTGTGAGAACTCCCTTTAAAAACAAAAACAAAGCCAAAATGCATCTCAGAGCTAGTTATTATGACATCCC
Source organism: Ploceus nigricollis (assembly GCA_013399945.1). NCBI lineage: Eukaryota > Metazoa > Chordata > Aves > Passeriformes > Ploceidae > Ploceus > Ploceus nigricollis. The sequence continues at coordinate 2,128,976 of VXBC01002294.1, forward strand.
TCCTGACACATGTGAAGGTATTTCTGCCTTCCCAAGGCTGCAGGTAGGTAGTCCTTGGGTCTCTGCTGCAGCTCGAGGTGCACAGCAGTGCTGGCACCTAAAAAACTTGCCAGAAGCTGAGACAAGGGCAGCTGCAAAGCCCCGAAGTCTTGCTGGAGGAGATACAATATTTATGCAACGTAGATCATATCTTTTACATAACCCTACTCTTCAACAAACATGAAAACATATGGCATCAGTTAATTGCATGAAAATACTTGGTAGGAAGATGATCTTTCAGGACAAATGGGAGAAAAATCCCAATCAAGCAGTTTTTCCCCTTTTATTCCCATTATTAGTGGGCAGGTTGAGGCAGAGCACAAGTACTGGCTTAAAGCACTCCTCGGTTTATGGTTTATGCAGTGAAATAGTTGTGTCCAGCACAAAATCCATGAGAAACACTGGCAGCACTGCTGATAATCTAGGCAGAAAGGCAAGGCACTTCATGAATGAGAAGCACAGCCACTCCGGCAAGGGTGATAACCATTTAGGAGCAGGAGCCTCCATGAACCAGGTCTGTGAATAAACAGGGGATCTAATTTTGTGCTGTCACCCAGAATTTACATGACTGGAAGAAAAAGCCTCCCAGACCTCCACTAACAGGACAAACAGGCTGAGTGTGACACTTCAAACTCAGCCTTGAGTCTGAAGCAGCAGAAAAGCGTGGATTTGAATCCATTTACACCAGAACAATGCTGCCCTTCTGAGTATAATTTTACAGATGTGTTTATGATATAGGGGGAGCCACATGGTACAAAAGGTTTAAACATTTAATCTCACTTAGCTTCAATACACTGCATATACAGAAAATTGGAAGCCCAGCAGGAAAATGCCAGATTTCATTCTCACTTAGTCGTGATTAACCTTTATGAGCTCGCTCGGCGTTCTGTCACCTGTGAAGTCACTCGGGGCAGCAGGCTGCAAAAGCCCTGGCTTGCTGCTTTGGCCAGGGGAACACAGCTGCTGAGCTTGAGCTCTCCAAGAGCTCTGCTGCCCAAAATGGGGGCACTCCCCTGCCCCAAATAGCAGTGCACCCTGCCTCTATATCCCCCAAGTACGGGAAGTGTAGAAGGGACTATAGAGAATGAATGACTTGGAAGGGACTCTTCCCTTTTTCTTCCTGCAGCTGGGCCTCCTTGGCTGAGCTGGGTCCAGTTGAGAGCAGCCTTACCCCAGCAGACAGACACAAGGCAAACAGCTGATACATATCACACTTTGCAAATATGCTCTTTCTCATTAATACTGATTCCCACACACAAACACTTTAGCTATATTCACTGATTGCATTACCATTGCAGAAGTGTAATTAACAAATTAAAAGGGAGGACTGTGATTCAGTTTAATTTGGGGGAAATCTTTAAATAAATAAAATAAAAAAAAGGAGTCTGATGAGTCTGATGTTTGAAGATCGTTACCCTCTGCTATTTGCTTTAATTCTTTGGACATGCTCTAAGAGAAATGCTTTCCTTGAAACAAACATGTCCTGAGTAAGCTGCAGTGGTGGTTACACGGGTACTTAAAGAAGAAACAATGACAAAAACCCCACAGATCTGAAATAAATCCAGATACTAGATTGCAAATGAAGGTGTATCATCACGGAGAGAGCAAGGGGGGAAATACCAGCTGCAAGGTGGTCAGACTGATCTGAGACTGACAGCTTAGTCACACAAAACGTGCACACCCCCTGCCCACAAATATTCATGGAAGAAGGGAAAGCAGAAAATCCCCCATACTTGCTGCCCTTTCAGATCCTTTCATGATAAAATAAGCCAGTTCCACTGAGTAAATCAATGTTTGTGAGAGCAGTCAAAACTCCCGAGCTAAAGTTAGACTGAATTTCTCTCCAAACACCAACTGAGCACTCCTGGAAGAATGGCTGCGAAATGATACATACTGCCCCTCACATTTCTGCCAAAAACACCTTTCAGGTGATCTAACATCCTGAGAAACCATAATCATTAAGGATTGATCATGCTAATATAATTTTCTGGATGGCTTATTAACCTACTAAGACATGTTTTTCTCTACTTCCCTTCATTAGCGACAGCGATAATTAGGTAAGGACAGAGTAGCAAAATTGATCATGCTACTGCTGAAGGGGACAGAGAATGTATTGTGGACATTCAGCATAATGTTCTCCAAACTTGAGATGCAATCATTTTAGTTAGTATTATAGCTATTTTCTGCCTTTGATACAAGGAATCTGTTAACACAGATATTGTATAACAGGAGCTTATTTCTCTCATATTCCAAAACGGAATTTTCTTTTTCCTTTATAGATCTTAGCACAAAATGAGATGAGACAGGAAAACACACCATCTCTGTCACAGCATATGTCACAGTCAAGATAACCACGACACACAGAGTAGCACCATACAATTCCAGAAGGCTTTAAGCACACACCCATACAGAGTAACACCTTACCATATCAGAAGGCTTCAGCCCATACAGAGCAATACCACATCACTTCAGAAAGCTGCAAGCATCTGCCCTTCTTGCTCTTTAGCCCAGCCTTTTATACCCCTCATGTCCATGTGTGCCTGTGCACCTGTGTGCCCTCTGTTCCCTTTGGTGGTTGGTCAGTGCCCCTGGGCACTCCATGGCTCATTGCTGTCAATGCTGCTCACCTGCTGCTCACAGCTGTGCCCACTGGGGATGAGGCTGGGCCCAGCCCCACTCCCAATCACCACAAACTGTGTGCCTACACCTCTCAAGTTGTCCTCTCCTTATTTCAGTCTCCTCATGAAAGCAGCACTTTGAAAGCAGAGCAGCTGCAGAGCCCTGGCTGGGAAGCAAAGGAGTGAGTTGCACTGTCACCTCCTGGGCAATAACCCCCAGAGCTCCAGGAGAACTGCAGCACCAACTTTCCCCCACCATCCCACTGACGTGGCAAGCGCCTGCAAAACCCCAGAGAGACAAAGGTATCACAGCCATGGTAAACTTTCAAATATTGTTCTAAAAATGTGAGCTACTGGCTTTCCCTAAGCTCTCCCCCATGTGAGCAAGAGGCAGCTTTCTGTAGATAAATGCATTAAAGGGAGCTGAAAAGAGTTGACATTACAAACTTGGCACTCTGATGGTGTCCTGTACGAACAGGGAAAGGGAGGATCTGCCAAAGCGAGAGCCAGACTTAATACAAAAAGCATCAACCCGGCATATTGACCTTATTTAAGCTCAAACACCATAACACTAGAATACTTAATGCAAAAACGTAATAAATATTCTTTATTCTACATGCACATTAATGTTTTCTTTAAATATGCAATTCACTTGATATCTGCAATCCCCCCCTTCTTCAGATGCAAAATCCAAAATAATGATTATATCAGTCATTGCTTAATACATTCAACTGTGGCCCTGATTTTCATGCATGAATGGTCATTTACATATCATTACCCATCATGCCATCCACTCAGATTTTTCTTTCTAAACAGAGTAATACATTTAAAGTTATCATTTTAAAACAAAAATGCTTAAAAAAGGGACGTTCATTTCTTGTTATCTTATCTGTGCTCTTAGCAGCTAATAGAGTGGAATATTAAAATGGAAAATTCTCAGTGTGTGTGACAACTGTCACAGTGAGAAGATCTTAGAGAAGAGGCAATTTTCAAGGGATTTTTCTCAAATTTGGAAACACCGATAAATATGAACAGAAAAGCCGAAGCAAACCGACCAGAAGCTAAACAGTAATTATAGTACATTCTTCTATTTTCCTAACACAAGTCCTTGTTAGGGGCAAAGCTAGTGCAAAAGCATGTCAGCAAAATCACTGCGGACATGAGGCACAGTTAGAAGCTTTGCATGAATAAATTACAATTTTTCAATTAATACTGCCCATGCTCACAATAGAGGAAGGAGTTTTTCCCCCTCCTCCTCCTGCTACTTTTAAAGTAATTTTCTGCTGTGTTTAATTAGGAAATTTCTCTACAGAAGGCAATGTGATAGAAGATTAATTCTCTATTTTCTCACCCACTGTGTCAGTAGACTCAAGTGGACACTATAAACCCCAGTTAAATACAACGAGGATGATCAAGCACGGAGCTCCTTTTGAGAGGTCGCATCCGCAGACTGTGGGTCTCGTTCCAAACCAACAGAAACGAGTCAGGAAATGGTGTCTCGCCGTGGTGCAGCGCCACAGAGGAGCCATTCCAAGTGCTCCACGGTGTGAGGGTTCACCATGCCGGCTGAGAGGGTTTGCTGTCATGGCTAATGACACCGAGCACCACCGGGTGAGAAATGGCACTGCCACAGCTGTCTTGGGTCTGCTTCTCCCCCTCACCACTAGTAACTATTCCTCCAGCAGTCCCACTCTATTTTACATCTTTTATGCCAAGTATGAAACAGCAGTTAAACAATAAATAATGAAATATTTGCTGGTGGGTAATACAGTAAAGTTTGGTTTGGTGTTTTTTTTTTTTAAAGGGGAGAGACAAAGGGAGCAAACTGTATTTGTTTTTAATGAACAATGAAGGGAACGAGCTATTTACCCGCAGGACATAAAACCCCATGAATGCTCTATTGCTGCCAATGCTGATTAAATACCAGGTTAAGGCTTTTTTAAATTGAAATCCAAGGCACAGTAAGAACAATTACTTAGAGGAAATTCAGACCTACAAGATGCAGAAACATGCAAGATATTACCCTTTGATACAGAGGGTAAGCAATTTTCTCAGAAGTTTTACTAGTGGAGTGGCTGAACACCAAAACAGAGAAAGCATGAATGATTTAGAGGAGGAAACACAGACATGTAGCTGAGTAAAGACTGAAAGCTTTGCACATTGATTAACCAGGACCAGATTGTTATAATACAATAGAAGTTGCTAGTACAAACCTCCTGGGGACAGGAAAGGTCAAAACAGGACAACTGGCAGAGAAAATGTGTAATGCAGAAGAAATTTAGAAGCTTCAATTCCAGTTTTATTCTGAGCTTAAAAAAAAATAAATCAATATTTTGGCTAGTCTGATGCCTATTTATTCCCCCACATTTTGACACATTTATAAGGCATTCTTATCCCACTCTGCTTGATGCTGCTTTGGTTTCATGTAGAGAAACGCTCCAGCAGAGCATTTAAGAAGGGACAGCCACCTTTGCAGAGTCCAAGGGAGAGCTGCAAGGATGACAAGATTTAGAAAACACAGTTCCGTGGTGAGCTTAGGGGAATGGAAATTTTTACTTTGGAAAAGAGAAGACTCAAAGGAGACTACTCGTTTGATACGAAAAGGAATGTAAAAAAGGCTGCCATAAAAAGAAGGATAGTCCATTGTTCTCCACATCCATTATTCCTGAGACAAGAAATAATTGACATAATTTACAGCAAAGGAGATTTAAGTTAGATATTAGGGGATTTTGTCCCCCCAACTTCTATTAATTACCGTGGGCTGGAACAGGCTGCACTGAACTGAAGCTGGTGTGCTCAGAGGTGGCTTCTGAGACTGCTCCATGCAAGGTCTGAGCAAGGGACAGTCTAACTATAGCTGTTCCTATCAGATTGAGGAGGATGGATGAGATGATCAGTTGAAGCTACATCCAGAACTACCTGCCTATGACTACACCTTTCCTGCAAGCCAGGGAATGGCTGGGCTCCACACTGTGCACTACTCAAATCTTTACTTGCACAAATTCCCACTGAAATCATGGCACACTTTTTGGTAACGTAATTAAAACATCTTCATGTCATCTGGGTGTGTGATGAATGCCCATGTATAGGGCCAGTATATATTTTTGCATAATCTCTGAAAGTTTCAAACACAGAGGATTTGGTCACACCTAAGACCTTGTGGTCCAGATTTCAGCTCATCTGATCCTGAAGAGGTGGGGGAGCCAACCACATCTTCCTCTCTTGGGAGGGAAGTTTATTCCCTTAGACACAGTGGTTTGAATATATCTATTCCTCTCGACCAAGATTTCGTTCCGTTATAATAAAACACCTTTTAGAGAAAAGGCATAGACCTCTTCAAAAGGAAGACACTTTAAAAAAATTGTTAAATGGACTGCAAAATCTACGTTAATACAGAAATACAGGTAATGCATTTCCCAGAGCAGTCAGCAATGAGTTTCCAGTGTTAGCACTCAGCTCGTCACCCTCACACCAAAATGACGCTACCTGTGGTGACTGCACCCTCATGCGGAGGGCAGGAGGTGATGGAAGCAGTGAAGCTCCTAGTGCCAGCTCCAAATCTGGGGACAGAAAAGCTGGGAACTTCAGGGAGCCCTCCTTCCAACCAGAGCAGCCTGTGCCTGACTGAATGTGTGTCAGGAGCCTCGGCGGCCCGCGCGAGAGCCACGAGCCACGCAGCGCAGAGGGCTCGCAGCCACCTTTGCTCCGTGTCCCCTGGGGCTGTGCCTTCTGCAGTGCACCTGCCAGAGGCACAGCACAAAGTCTGTCCCCTCTGCTCCTGCTCCCAAGCACTGAGCAGCCCTCTGACAGCCAAGGCAGCCTCTGGTGGTTCCTCAGCCTCGGGTGCCCACTCCATGTAAGTGCCAGGGGCCACATGGGGTGTGCTTTTGTTCCCCTCCCTTTTCCTTCAAGAGCAGTCAGGCCCAGGGCAGGATTCCAGGTCATTTGCACAGTGATAACACAGCCTTCCAGAAAGGAAATCCAAACCAATGGATTGGGTGCAGGCACATCCATCTGTCATCTCCAAAAAGCTCACGGGCGCCCTGTGAATGCCTGGTCACTCCTGTAATTACCTGTTAAAGCTGAATGGGCAATTTTTAGCCCAAAGTACATGAAATGCATGAACATTTTAATGATGCACAAAACAATTAAGAATATTACATGCACGGTTCCTGATCACCTTGAGATTTTCTCTCTCCTTAGTGCTGGGGAAACTCAACCTCTGTAACCCTGTTAGAGCAAGAGGGCACAGCCAGAATCAGGAAACAGTGAGTGGAATAAATTGCAGCAAGGCAGACACTTGTTAAAATGCAACTTTTCCTTCCACAAAGTCTTAGATAATGATAGAAAAAATGTCCACAGTGAATTCTGATGTAAGGGAAAAAAAAAAAAAAAAAGAAAGGCCAGAACAATAAATGTGTCCCATGTGACAGCCAGGAAAAATTAAGGGTCTGATTCAGGTCCTGTTCTAATCAAGGGGACTCTCTCCATTACCTCTGCTAACAATCCCACTAAACCCCTTATGTCTGGTTGAGTAGATAGAGCACAGAGGTAAGAAAAAAGGAAGCCTAGCCACTGAAACGGCAGCTAAGCATCAGGTAAGGCAGCCAGACCCTCCATGCACAGCCAAGGAATGTAAACATAGCTAAGCAGTGCAATCCAATGTGTACATACAGAGAGGCAGAAAAAAAGGATCTGGCCCAGTGTGGTAAGGAAAAGTCTTCAGTTATCACATTTTAAGTGTTTGCTACAGAAGATGCAATGCTGTTCTTGCTCAAGACACCGTGGGAATTTGGCTTCAGGAAAACCCCTGGGGATAAATTCTACCTGCTATGTGCCAGCCTCAAATGTAGGAACTGCTGTGGCCCCAGACACACAGCAGGATGAGGAAGGAGGGTGTGCCCCTAGCTCATGGATGGGAGGTCAGCTTTCAGCTCCTCTCAGGCCGGTACCCATCAGACTTGAGGGGAGCAGAGCTGCCTCCTAACATGTTGGGACCAAGCCCTGTGTGTTCACCCTGAAAATTTCTTAGGAAAAGCTACTTAGCATATGGGAGACATGGGTACATTTCTTTTCAGATCCTGCTCAGAGCGAAAGAAGCGTAAACATCACCTAAGCCAACCATTGCTTTCAAGTACCTTATTTTCACACCGAGTTGCTATAAACTATCCCTGTAGAATTTTGTTGTAATTACATGCAGTAAAAGGAACAACCAGGTAATTACCTCAGACTCTGCAATAACATTTCTACATTAAAATCTAAGTGCAAGGTGCATAGCTTGTATCCATGTCTCAACCATAGGAAAAAGAGAAAACTACTCATTTGAGGGGAAAACCACACATTAAAAAGCCCTCTGGCAGCTACCAGCACTGTCCCAGTTCAGGCTGCTCATAACCCCATTGACAGCAGAGCATGGTTTTGAAAACAACCATGTGTGTTTCCAAGGGGTGTTTTATCCTCCTTGGGAGCCTGGCACCCTGAAGCATACACAGGAAAGCTTAAGAGATTCCATTTATATGTGGAGAGAGGTAGTGGAGAAATCAGCTTTCTGACCCTGGTCCCTGAGCATGCCACGGGCTGGATTAACAGGGGCTGCCAGCTCCTTGCACTGCTCTCAGGCAGCACTAGAAATCACTGGGGGCAAGGTGGTGTTGGATTAGCCACATTTCACCTCCACAGGCTTGTCTTCCACGTTGAAGAATTTTCTGTCTTTCATGAGCTTTTGCGCTTCATTTAAGCCCTAAATAAAGCACAAATAGCCTACGGGAGTAAACTTTACTCTCTACCTGTCAGAATAATTTCCTACCTGAATTAACTTGTGAATACACCTTAAAAAAACCAGACACATTCTTCACTGTAGCCTGATAATTTGCCTGCTTTATTTTCCAAATGCCTTTTTTAAGCTGCTTTCCCATTTTGGGTGCTAGTGGAATCACGTTAATACACTGACAGAGTGAAGAGCAAACACAGGCTCGGACTTTATGTGGTGTGTGTGATCTGGTTTATACAGTGGTTTATACCCCAGGCATGACTCTCACCTTAACAGTACTCATATGGGCTCTGTGCCTGCCTCCTGCTATGAGCTCTCACCACGGGAGTTGAGAATTTTCTCATCCTTTTGCATCAGGAGCAAAAAGCTCCCCCAAAAAGTCTGGCCTGGCTGAGCAGGAGGAGAAACTTTAGGGATGCCCCATCACAAATCTCAGGAAGACACTTCAAAGAGCAAAAATGGAAGAAAAGAAGAAAAAGAAAAATTGTTGGTTAAATACCACTACTTGAAATGCCAGCAGCCCCGATGAGCTGCAGCCCTCCCGACAGAGGTGATTCATAAAAGACCTGCCGTATGATAAGGCCTTCTTTCAGCTTAACAAAACTTGGTGTCTGCATCACATCTCTTATTCTGGGATTCCAAACAGGCAGCTCCTGGTGCTAGCTCCTCCTGCCCATTCCATGGGGGCTGGCATTGTGGTTCCTGCAGCACTGCGAGAAGGTGGTGGCAAACCCCCACTGCCCCCCACCAGCTCCGGGCGGCGCCGCCTTTCTGATCACACCGCTGCAACAAACCAGAAACAATTACCAGCTTTGATTTCTGCTTCCAGGTTTCTTTTGAATCTGAACACTCACGGAGGACAGCACAGGCTTTTGCATCACTGCCCGGAATGTGGACAGGCCAGAAAATCCCAGCTGTCCAAACCAGAGCTGGCAGCCCTTTCTTTCCTAAGATAACCGTGGCTGTAGGAAGTTCGCTAATGGTCTTGCTTTTCGGCAGAGCAGAACTCACCCTCTGCCCTCCAGCGTCTGGTGGGAGCATCAGTGGCATGCCATGGACAGCTGCAGAAGTCAGGGGAGGGCTGGAAGAAGTCAGGGTGGGTAGCAGGGGTCCCTCTGAGAGGATCCCAGCTGCACCACACAACCAGCATCCACCAGATGCTCTGCCTAGCTCCCAGTTACCACTTTATTAACGAAAACACAGATCCCCTTTTCTGGCCTTACTATCACAGGTAGTTTAATCAAAGAGCTAATGAAGCAAGTGGGAAAAACACAGGCATGCATTGTGCTGGCTGCAAGAAAGATGCTTTAGAGGAACAGAAACCTCCAGTGACCTGACAGTTGGCGGCTGAGCTGGCTGCAAAGCAGGCGACCCAGCTCTGCCAACACAATGGACCATTTCCAGGAGCTAAGCCTGCAAAGAGCTCCAAGTGCCCACCAGCATATCCAAAACCCTGCAGCAGAGCACAAAACACAGTTCTCTCTTATCTCAAAGAACCTGATATTTATCACTCTTAAATCAGGCACAACCCTCTTCATCACATCCTTGTCTGGGTTCACTTTCTTCACTGTTTCCCATCTCAGAGCCCTCACTGACAAAAGCACCACATCTACCCCTGTACGGTTTGGGTCTGCACATAAGGAATGGTTCTTCTCAAAGACCCCAACCCAACTTGCAAATTCCCGCTTCTTTCTTAGTTCATATATCTGAAATAGGATTATTCTATGGGAGTCATCTCCCTAATGTCTGAGCAGCTTCATGGCCTTACACTGTGCCTCTCTGCTTCATTAATGCTGTTGTTTTCCTAACAATATTTCCGTGCTAAAATGAAATTCACACACTTTGCATCCCATGAACATTAAAGACTTTTCAGGGAATAAATATAATTGCTCAGTGCATCAAGTATGATTGATCCCTCTGCATTTCCTGGTAATTACCCTCAAGAACAGTGTGCATTAGACACTCTCAGCTATCAGAAGTAGTATCTAGGGACTTGTGGTCAGGTTTACTAAAACACTCCCTGCAGTATGTGACCTATAAGACATATATGCATATCCTACTTAAGTGGATTCCATTTTGCTCTTGGACCTGCATCCGGCCAAAGGAAAAACATCCATTAAGCTATTCTACCAAACTACCATTATTTGAAACAAAGAAAAAAAAATACAATCACTGAATCACAGAATGCTCTGAGTTGGAAGGGACCCACAAGGATCATTGAGTCCAACTCTTAAGTGAATGGCCCACACAGGGATCAATCCCACAACCCTGGTGTTATTAGCATCACGCTCTGACCATCTGAGCTAATCTCAGTGGCATATACAGCATTATGTTTTTCTATCAGCTTCTACATTTTTTTCTTACCAATTTTATTCCTGCCCTTTACAAAATACATTTGCAAACAGAAGTCCATACTTAGACTGGACTTTGGATATTAACATGTACAGATAATCTGTTTTCCCTCTGGAAGCATTTTGTGCTGATTTGGCTGAGGTACAGTTAATTTTCTTCACAGTGAATCATAGAGGGCTGTATTTTGGCTGGCTGGGGTTAAACCACTACTGCCCTTTCAATAGCTACTTTTTATTTACAATATAAATAGATTAACAGAAGTTATCAGAAGCTTCATCTCAGCCTGTGGTCACACATGCCTGTGGGACATGTACCTGGTTTTTCCCTGTTCTGTCTCTAAGTACTGATTGTCACTGCCTCCCTGACAGGTCAGAATAGGCTCTTCTTACTCTGAACCAATCCCTGCTTAAACACTGATGCTGAAATATGCTCCTACTTACCAAGCAGTACTATTACTTTAACTTTGGCTTTGAATCACATTATTTCTTCTCCTTCTAAAACAGTGGCAAACCTAAGCATCTGAGTAAATGCTATCCCAAATAATTTGTGGTCTTTCACCACTGCCAAGGTGAAATGGTGCACCTGCTATATGCTTGCTTCTCCACTATTTGGTTCAGAACCCTTTCAAAGCCAATGAGGACATTAAGCAGTTGAAAACATTATAGTCAGCTTCAAAAATCCTTGCCAGGGTCATAAACACCTTGTCTCTGTGAGCTACTCTTCTCTCTTGCTACCAGTATCCAGATGGATGGTTCTAAATAGTCCAACTAGCTGAGCTCTAAATCACATCAAAGGTATCATTAACAAATGGAAAAAATGATATGGGTCATTCTTGGAGACATTCAATTTCCTGAAGCCTATCTGCATTCCTTCTTCATATTCTTTTGGCTTGAGATCCCTGAGACTTAATCAGAGCTCAGTGATTTATTCCCAGGGTGTCTTTGGTAACACTGTTCCCTTTTTTATTTATCTTCTGCAACTGGTCTGGTGCCAGCAGACATTCCCCAGCACGTGTATAATGTTTCAGTGCACTCCCCAGCACCTATATAATATTTCAGTGGATTCCCCAGCACCTATGTAGTGTTTCAGAGCACTGTTCCCTGGTGTGTACTTTGCAAAAGGCCAAACCTCCTTGATATTCCTCCTTTCCATGCTGTTCTGGCTGAGCCTGTTTTTCCACACTGTCCAGCTGGCCCATAAACCAGTCCTAAAATCCTGGACAGGCTTCATGACACCAAGGCTTTTTCCTTAATTGCTTCCACAAATTTTGAACATCACTATTGCCTCTTTGGAGTTGGATGGGAAGGAGGGAACCATAACCTCTGCTGTCTACTCAGATCATGATATTGTTGCAGATCTGTTTTTTCAAACCTTTTGAGTACACTTGAATTCACAGCAATTTTGCACCCTACTCCACTGAAAAGGCTGAGGGGTGCAGATAATGCTTTCAGTCTATTGCCAATACATTTTTCTTGTCTCTAGATACTCTAGCACCCATCCTCATGCTTTAATTTGGTTTGGGATCTTAGGTGTTGAAATTATTGTTCCTAGGACCATGCAGCCATCTGTAAGCTTCAAAGCTAACCTCGCTGCTACTAGATGAAGAATCTGCTAGAAAAATTCTGCTGGAAGAGGAAAAAGGTGCCACCTTTTGATCACATGACAGCAAATTCCACCATTAGTATACAAGAGATAAGTGCCGTGGACCCTCACCAAAGATCTCGTCCTCTGACAAGGTGTCCCTTGAGCCTGAGGAGCTTTGTCCTGGTGAGATGACTGCAGTAACCAAAATACAGCTACCACATTCTCATTTACCTGTCACCTGCTCTCAGATCTGTTGAATGCCCCAGAAAAACTCATCAGTACCATCCTGGCAACACCTACTTCCAGCACATGTTAACCTGCAGGAGCAGCCATGTGAGTCCTGAGCTACAGAAAAGAGGTGGCTTTGCACAGGAGAACAGTGGTTGCTGGATGCTGAAGGCAATAGAAGCGGACAGGATGGTTTTGATGGCCATTTACAGCGTCTCACTGGTCTTAGTTGCCCTTTTTGGACCCTAGCTTTCTTTTGCAATGGAACACTTCCTAGAGAGAAAACCATTGTCCACATGTGACATGAAGAGACCTAAGCATGGAGGCTGCACTGAGGCTGCTCACTGTGTGGGCACTGCACAGCTGTGTGTTCCCACTGCCCAGCCACGGCCTGGCAGACCTGGCCTCATTCTGGGGCCACAAAACTGCATTTCCTCACTTTGCACATGCTGAGGCTAGGAGCTGGGATTATGCTGTCCTTGTATAGGACCAGAACACGGCCACTCTCAGCACAGTCTTTGGGAACAGAGTCTGAGCTCAACTTGCAGAAGCCCAGGCTAACGTTCTCACTGCCAGCCACCGTTCCTCTGGAAGCATCCCTGTATGGAGCAGAAGGCTTTGAAGAAGACAGGGCTTGTGGTGATGAAACAGGGTAGACATTCTGCAGACAGGTGAGAAGAAATTACTATGGCAACACCACGTGTCTTCCTTAGAGGTGGAAGAGCTGTTTCCAGTAGAGCAGTGTGTTCCATAAAGCCTAATGCAAACTTGTCTTCTAACTACATCAACATTTGTGCCTTGCCCAACTAAATAAGACCATACATCTTCAGCTGTTAAAACTGCCAACTCCCTAAGTTCAACTATAAAGTTCATATTTCTATGAATTTTGCATTTCTGAGGGAATCCAGAATACCAGCAGCAATTTATTAAATTTATAATAAGCACGTCCAGGCCTACTGTAGCAACAATGTCTGGGTAGCAGTTCTGCATACTCTGAATACAAGTGGATATTAAGAGAGCCAAGAGCAAGGGTTAATCATGGTATTTAAAAAACAAAACCACCTCTGCCTATGATTCATTTCACAGACTTCAGCATTTCATGAAGCGAGGCACGTAGATGAGTAAATAATCCTTGTGGGCTCAATTTGAACCATTTGTAGAAATGAAGAAGGGTGGGTACAGTATTTCCTTGGGTAGGGAAGGAAAGTCATCACATCAAGGAAGGGGGTTGGCTCTGTGTGAATAAAACCCGGCTGCTACTGAATATATTGAAACACGATCTGAAATCAGATTTGCAGCAGCGCTGCCAGGAGATTGAAGAGGTCAGCTGTTTGTTTTATAAACTGCCAATGTTTTCCCCTCTCCCTGCCTGCTCCAGTCTCACCGGAAAGCAGCATGATGGATGGGGGAAGGTCTCCCTGCTCCCAAAAACCCCTGCAACAGAGGCTGTGGGCAGGCTGTCACCTCTGCCTGCCAATTCCGCCAGGACAAGGAACTACAAAATATGCTTGGTGCCAAGGGTCCCTGATTAGCCCCACATTCAGCACAAAGCCATCGTTAGCCTTGCTCCTTGGGCCATAATTGTTACACCCATGGCCCTCTAATGACATTTATAAGCTGTGTCTCAGATAATATAACACTCCTTGTTGAGTGGCAATGCTGCACAGGACAGGAGACAGCCCTGGCTGGAAAATGCCTGCCCCCTTCTGCAGGCAGCAGCTCTGCTGGGCTCTGTGAGCCCTACAGAAAGGTGCTCTGCTTGGACAGATCAGGCACCAGACAGGTTATCAGCCTATGAACAGGGGCCACAGGCTCTCAGCAGAAAAGGGAAAAAAACTTCCCCAGTCTGAGCACATGAAAGCCTGAAAACTTTCAGGCTTTTTGGATGAAAGGTGGCTTTAAGCATCTCCCCTCTGAAGAGACTGGCAGAATAAAGACACTGTTGGAGCACTTGAGCTTTCTGCTCTCAAACTCGCTGAAGTCCACAGGGAGCATTGTGTTGCCTTTGGTCAGCATTGGATCAAGCCACAGATGCCAGCAAAAGCCATCCCAAGAGCAGAGTTTCCTGTGCTGGTGCAGTCTGCCTGCGTCCCACAGGAAAGAAAATCAAGGAGAAATACAGAGAATTATCTGAAGGGAAAATAATCCTGAATTTACACTTGGGCAAAGCACAAAGCTTTGTCTTTATTACCTCTCTCCCTAGGCAGATTTTTTATTTCCTCTTTCATGTTCACCCTTGGATTCTCTGCTTGCTTTCTGGGGACATGGGCAGGTTTTGACTCTCACAGTACATACTACCAAGAGAACAATAAACAGGTGATTTTCACCTTCAGGTGCCTGAAACCTCCTTTAATGTTTCATTACAAGCACATACAGCGGGCTGGCAGTGCACACAGTGCAACTTGAAAAGAACTGTGGGTCGAAGCATCTCACAGCAGAATATTACTGTGGATTTAGCACTAATTCCAGCTTTATTCCTCTCCTAATTCCTGTATCACATAGCCTTATCTACAGAGATAAAGTCCCTTGAAGTGCAATTGCTTTGATGCATGGATGGAAGACTTTTGTCAAAAAAACGGTAAGATTTGCTTAGAAAACAATCACCACTGTATTTAGACCACAGTCCATGCCAAACTCCCCTGACAGGTTTCAGTACAAACAAGCAAAAGCTTCCCTTGGCTGCCTACAAAAGTCACATTTCAGACAATGTAGCATGCAGGACATTAACCTCTAGCAGTGTTTAGAGCGTGGCCATGCTCTCTCACAGCTAAGGCCATCACCACCAGCACAGCATTTGCACACCACGCAGCTAATTCCCTGAGTGCCTGGCAGTATCAGTGTCCCTGAAGGGCACACTATTGATCCACAGGTAGATGATGTTCCTCGCCTGGCTCTGGCATCCTTGCAGCAAAGGGCTGTGTTTAATGCACGCTCTGCCTGGGCTTTCAGGAGCTCTTCAGCTCAAATCATAGTGGTGCAAGGCATAGATCTTTTGATGTCAAATCCTCTATGATTTTACAGCTGGCAACAAAGAAAATTTACATTTACAGCTGACAGCAACTTTCAGCCAGAAGGATTTCAAAGCACTTTAAGAACTATCATTCAAAACAAATAACGCTGAATTAAGATATTTCTGGGTTGAAATATAGAAAATATTGAACAGAACTACTCAGCAGCTTGGGGTAAAAGGTGAAGAATACGCCATCCAATTGAATGAGTGCAATGCAATTTTAGTTAGGCAGGATGCAATTACAAAAGCTGGAGTCTAGCCAAGCCACCAAGGTTAACTATTCTACTTTTTCTAAAAGTATCATGGGATTTTTCTAACGACCACAAGTTAATGATGTTGTGACTGAAAGTCAGCACCTCTCCCCTTACAGTGGCCTTTACAATCATTTAAGAGCAACAGCCCGATACCCAATCCAGTGAGAAAACCCCACATCACCATCCCTACCATCTCAGAAATGTGCTTATCTTAGAAAATTGGGTTTGGAAGGGACCCAGTGAGCCACTAGGTCCAGTTTGCTAGAATCTCGAGAAAGATCACACATATAATCACATCACTGATAGTGAGTCTAGAAACTTTGATAAACCTTTAAGATTTACTTCAAAGTTATGAACACCATAAACTTAGCACCTATCACAAAAGGAGCACACACGTAAGTCAGAGAGGACTATTAGAAAATCATGCATGGCGAGCTAAATATGGGCATTAACACAACAGAAACTTTATGTTGTTTGAATCAATTTTCCTACCTTCAGATACGGATGTTGGTGTACAGGTCTTTGGCTGAAAAAGGTGGCAAATAAATAATCTACAATTTTTAGTTTGCCACACATGCTTTTGGATTCATCTTGGTCAATCCATTTCTTTTAAATGAACTTTTAGACCATTCACTCATTCAGGAGGTAGCCTGTGTTTTCAATTGCTTGCAAGACAATCATTTAAAAAAATGCAGAATTTAATTGTGATAGCAAATGAAATGGAAAGACTAGGAAAAAAAAAGTCCTTTATAATGTTCCATTCAAATCTTGAATATTGCTCATGAGGACCAAACCATCAGGAATCACTTCCTGGTGAACATGTACAACATTCTTTTCTACCAAATATAAAAACTGCATGTGTCAGTAAGCCCTAGGGTATGATCTACCAAAATCAACAGAGGTTTTTAGGTTGGTTTCTCTGTGCTTTGACCCTCACGTCGCAGATTACAACAGCTTACCAGCTGCAGAACAGCATTTGCACAGCTCGTTGGCTCACACCCCTTTGTTGAGTGTTGATCTGATTAGGTAAATGAGATATTATGATTGCCCTTCTAGAAAGTTTTGGGCTATGCTTTTCTTGTGCAGGATATCAGAGAAAAAAATCATAATACCCTGTGATTGCCTGGTCTCAAAAATAATGGTATTCCAAATCAAACAAAAGCAAAACAAATCCAGCTCAGAGAAGTCGGGGCAATTTCTCAGAGAGCAGCTCTGCCAGCCATGAAGAGCTCTACTGCCATCAGTGAACTGAGCACCTATCCTAGAGGATCTATCTCGTGCCAATTCATTAAATTCTAAGCAAACCACACAATAGCTTCGCTGTTTTTTAACACTTAGCACATTGTACCAGTATTTGCCAACAGTTACTTTTTCTTGATGCTAACAACTAACTTGCAGGCCCAGTGAGAACTTAATGGGACTGAGACTAGCATCTAGTTTGCCAGAAATTTCAGGTTCTGACACATTTTAAGGTTGCTGGTAGACAGTTCTTTGAGTTCTCACTTCTTTAATTGTTTACAGGTGAAACAGCAAATCTGATCTTTGCTCTTATGCTAGCTGGAAGTGAGCATACATTTGCGAGTATCTGGTAAGAATTTTTCATCTGAGATTTCATTTCCTGTAGATGGAAAAGCTATCTTCTGGTCCTAACGCTCTGCTCTTTATTTGATTAAAAGGATTCATTCTGATTTCTTTCCCTGTGATATTGCATAATATCACAGTGCCCAGTCTCTTTTGTGAGATGTCTTCAGAGGTCACTGCTTGGCCCTTCTCTGAGTCCCTCACCTCAAAAGTACCACTGTAGGCACAGGGCTGATTTTGCTCAGTCTTGAAATATGTGAAGATGTTTAAGTATGCAGGCAATGCAGCCAAGCTATATTCAAAGGTCTCTTCTGACATCCGAACTGAGAATCTAAAACCTGGTGTTAATATTAATCAAAACCGGTTTATGAATGTAAGCTCCCGCTGAAAACAGAGGGATGTGCATATTCTGTTAGCTTGGATCAAACCTTTGATGGCTGAAATATTTTTCAGCTGGAGATACCAAACAGAAACAAAAAGACATCGAAAAGAACGTGGTTGTTACACTGCCTTTTCTCTCAGCAAGGAGGGTTTTATAGCTGTGCATTTGGAGAAGGAAAAAACCCAAACCCCACAACGTTTATGTACCTTGGTATGAGTGCAATAACTCAGTAATAACCCAGCACATAAAAAAGGAGCACACAAAAGGCTCCAGGTGAAACTCTGCTGTGCAGATTGCTTGTCTGCTTTGCTGGGTCACCCTCCAGCTCTCTGCAAGGCCTGGGAGAGGGAACGATCTCACTCAGGCTCTGCCCATTAAAAGCAGCACTGACAGCTGTCTTTAGACATGGCTCTCTGTGCTCAAACCCAGACCTGAACACAGCAAAGCAGCACAGGCAGCACCGACACAGCTAATGTGCTTGCTGAATAGATGGATGGATGGATGGGTGAAGAATGAAACCATAAGAAACTAAATTTCACTGAAAATTTAATGTTTCTCAGTAAAAAATGTCCTTAACCCAAATGTGGCATTCAGTGCAGAAGATTCTCCTTTCAATGAAAACTTTTGGATTTTTTTGTGCAAGAACTCAAGCTTATATTCTTATTTTGGTGACTGTAACTGTACATTACACAGTGGTGTCGGCTCATTGCAAACACCTGACTTTTACAGGGGCTCTTCTCAGGGGCAGCAGACCCTGCCATCCATCCCCAGCTGCTAGAACACATTTATTAAGAGCAGGTGAAGCTGCAATTCACCAGGCATTTTTCTTATATAAGAGATATCTGGGATCCAATTCTGTGCTACATATTATCCTAGTGTGGCAATGCCAGTAGGGCTGGTGCTTCTGTATCTCTAGAGACTGTGAGGGTGAAGCAGTATTTACTCTCTAAAAAAGAACATAATTACAGAACTGTGAAGAAGAGCAAGGCAGAGGAATAAAAGTCTTTTTATTTAAAAAGTAAAACTATGAAGAAGAGCAAGGCAGAGGAATAAAGTCTTTGTATTTAAAAACTAGAACTATCTGGGGATGGCTGAGAACCCATGTTCGTTAAGAACATTAAATATAAAACCAGTTTTTTTGTGACCAAGGCACTGGAATAATTTTTTAAAAATGAAAACAATACCAAAAGTCAAAGTGTAACTTTACATCTGGAAAATAGTTTTTCCTTTCCCATCTTTTTTTCCTAAGCAATAGACTCTTACATTTGTGGAAGCCTTGCTTAGCAGAGCTTTCTAGGAATCACAGATTGTTCTGCTCCTGATTGTATCATAAACATTTTTTTCCTGTTTTTTTCCTTAATTTTGGCATGAAAGCAGATGATCTTAACAGTGAGGTGGTTTTGGCAGCACAAGTTTTAAACCTCCTAGCAAACAAAACATTTTTGTAACTGCACCTCCTTTCAGACGTGGCTGGAATTGATGTGGCCCATGCCCTCACATCCTGAGCAGTCACTCCAAGAGGCTGAAGTGTGTGTACCTTACATTCATGTGTATAAAGTGAGATTAACATGCCAAAATGTCAACTGAGCCACCCTAAACATGAAGAGCATGCAATCAAAAATGGAGCTGTCAGTTCTTCAGACACCAACTTAAGGAAAAGCTAAGATTACAGAGAATTTAATAAATCCCAGGGATGTCTCACTTCCCCAGAGGGAAGAAACCAAGCCCAAGCTCACCACTGAGCTCTTGTTGTCTCGCATCACACAGTGAGGACCTTCCTCCACCTGCCATTTCTTGCTTCTAGAAGTTATCTGCTTTATTTGGGATTTGCTGTCTTACAGCCTGTCTCACCTTGCAAACACACACACGACTCTCTGCCTGTAAGAACATTCTCAGAACAGTGTTTTGACCAGCCTTTCTCTCTTCAGGAGTGCAGCACTGCTTTAATATTACATCTCCTCCAGAAGTACAACACTTTTCCCTCACTCCCCCCACTGTGTATTTTCATCCCTGGCACCTTCCTGGTGTCCATCCCATCTCTCTGGTTCTTACAAACACTACAAACCCATACATCTATTGCTTTCTTACTTTCATAGAAGACCTATAAAGTATATAAACCTTCCTGACACCTTCCTGAGCATCATTTTCTGCACCGTACTTGAAAAGGGAAACAAAATCAGCATAAAAGGAAGGGGGAAGTTACAACACTAAGGTGTGACCACAAACAATTTTTACAGCTTTGCTTGCATCCTGTAGTCTTTTTGCAAAACCAGTCTCTACTTATTTACCTTTCTTCTTGAAGAACTTGAACTCTCGGGGTTTTCTTTTTCCGCCAGGAGGATTTTAACACAGTATGGATATTATCATAGTAAATAATAAAATAATCATATAATATAGTCATCTGGACCAGTAGACAAGCCCAGATCTTTTCCAGGCGCTCCTACAGAGCATTTCTTCTTTAACTCTGGACTGGGGTTTACATAATAATGCAAGCTCTGATCCACAGATACCACCATTTTAATGGGAGTTTAACAGTCTGGTGCATTATTTGATTTCCAAATGCAGTCAGTGCCAGCCCATCATTAGAATCAAGACAATAATGTGGCCCCAGGGAACACTTCTCCCTAGGCCCTAGTAATCACCATCAGCCCTTAAATTCATGCCAAAGTGTTGGTTCATTCAACATTTTACTCTTTTTTGTTACAGCTTAAAGAGAAGAACGGAGGGTAATTTCATACACAAATGTACAAGAGATTTGGTGCTCATCTGGTGTGAAGAAGGTAATTTAAAAGCTCTTCTATTTAGAAAATCTAAATATAAGAAACTTTGGCCTTCATTTATTGAGATTCTGAATCAGGTCTGGAGACCAATAATAGTTCAGCTCACAAACCATAAAGAGATGCAAGCCCCACTAATTTCATGCTCCTTTAATCTGCTTTCATCAACTGTGTGGATTTTGTAAAAGCACTCAAAAATTAGATGTTACCATTTAGCGAAAGCATTGACTGATTTCTAAAGGGTTAGCTTGCAGCTACTGAAAACATTAGTGACACGGCAAATAATCCAGTGCTATGAGCTTCCCTGCACGACATGAGTTCTGCTCTAGCAACACATACATAATTGTATGAAAGATACTCCATGCTCTTAATAAAGAGAGAGAAAAAAAAGCTTGGCTTGGATGTTGATCTGATTCCGATGAGGTTGTAAATAAACTGTTACTTGTAGTCCCCAAGACAAACAGTTTGGATGTGCTCAAACATTATGTTCATTAGCATGGATTGTATTTACACAAATGGAAAAGAAAGTGAGCAAGGCCATTGATTTCATTGTAACGAGCAATGCAAAGCAACTGCATGCTGTTAATCAACAGTGTGAGCAATATTGCATTTACCAGCTTTTTAGTAAGTTTTTTCAACATGTATTTTCTTCATTTCTGTGATCATTGTTATAAATAATTGCATTAAGAGTGCAGTTTCATCAAATTGTCTTACAACTGCAATAACCTTTCATGAAGATTTCTAGGACAACAGTTACTGTGAGTATAGAGAGGGCTGAATTCTGAGAAAAATAACCCCAAACAACTTAGTGCAAACGAAAACACATTGTGTACATTGTGTACAGTGGGTCCTGGCACTGTGCTGTGCAGTTACAGAGAGCATTAATGGAGAACAAGCCTGATGCCACCCAGCTCATCAACTATCATCAGTTTCTTGACTAGAAAAACCAACATCATCTCCATCTTTCTACTCCAAGTCAGCAAAATGCTGAAAAAGCTCCTGTGAGCAACAGCCACAGTGCACATCAAAGCAGAGACACTGTTCATGTATCCATCAGGAAGTACCTGTGACAAAATTAAGACCCCCTTCATGTGTGACCCCTATGCCTGACCTGCATTCCTTGCCTCCTTGGAGAGGAGTGATGCAGAAGAGAACTTGCCACAAACTGAAGTGGCAGATGGGCACTAATAAACTTGCTACACACTGTCTGAGCATAAAAATCTCTCCAGGAAATCAACAGGAAAGTCACTTCCAGCATCAGCTTCCAGTGATATCCAAGCATCCAGACTCTGGAGGGAAGTTTAGATGGCAGCAGCAATGACCAGAACTCCTTGAGTCATGAGAAACACTGCAGATACAGCAACACCCCAGGGGCAACGAGGCAGTGATGGACAGACCGCGAGATCTGATGCCACTGTGAGAAAGGCGACAAAACCTCAGAGTTTCTGAGATGACATGTTTTCACCACCAAAGAAGTGCCATTCCTATTCCTGGAGTGCTGTGCTAAGCTCTAGTGGCCATGCTGAACAAATTCTAATTTCTCAATCTAATTTCTGTGCATAAGGGGAAATAGGAAAGGAAAGACTTTGGCTTGTTTGACCTAAGGCAGAGGCTGAGAAGAAGTGCAATGGCTATCACAGGATACTGTTTGTCTGGAGAGAGAGGACACGTGTCAGGAAGTGGAAAGAACTGGGATCAATGGGCCATTTGGTCTCTGCCACTTCTGCATGTAGCTACTCAGCTGGCTCTCACCAGAAGAGATCTAGACTGTGAACTTGGACAACTTCTTTCCTGATGGAAGATCCACATGCAGGAATTACCGTGAGATCCAACTGTTCTGTTGGAATTTATACGTTGAACTTTTCACCTCTATGGAAAAAGTGACAGCATTTTTGTAAGGTTTTAAAACCTGCAAAAACATCTTTCAAAATGGGGGGAAAATAAAGCACAAGAGAGAAGGAAATGCACATGGAAATATCATTCCTTACCTAAATCAATGGATACTGTTTTTGATAACATTACACTGCATTTATCATGTCCCCTTCCCTCCTCCCAAATGCGGCCAGTGAAATTCTGACATGAACTCAGCTGAAACCCTGCTCTGATTACTCTGTGATCTCTGCAAACCCCAGGCTGTGTTAATGTTTTCAAAGGAAATGGAAGGTATTTAATAATTTTAACTCAAAGGCTTCTGTGAAAATTTAGTAGTATGTTCATTTTGATTACTTTGGTGTTCAGCGCAGACAGGCTCCGGTGATTTTATCACAGTCCTGGTATGGCTGAAACTCACTGGAAAGAAAAATCACCCATTTCACTGCTCCTTCGAGAATCAATTGGTAAAGCCCTTTATCAACAGAAAGCAGGGGAGGTGAGCTAAAGCACTGCTTGCATTTGTTCAAAGTACAAAACGTGCAAGTCAGATCTAAGGAAAAATTATATGACAACTGGGTTAGAACTACACAAGGCCAACCTTTTCTGTACTGTCTAGAGATCCCTTGTTCATAACCTCAGGCTACTATCAGCACTGTGATGCTTGCAACAAAGTACTATGTGCACATCAGTACTCGATGAACTGAATGAATAAATGTTAAATCCCAAAGCATGATGTTCCTTGTGATCGCTGTTAAAAGCCTGCAACCTTTTAAAACAAGAGCCTTAACTTCATAATCTCTGTGGCATCTAAATCATCATGAGAAACGAGCTCATTTTCCATACACCGTGTTCTGCCAAGCGAAGTTATTTTTCCAAACACTTATGTAACTGTTCAAGGGGAAAGGCAAGACTGGAGCTCACCCTGAGTGTGCTCCGTGCTCAGCTCGGTCTGATGAGATGCCTTCTGCTAACTGGAGCAAGTTCCTCTTCAGGTTCCACCCTCCTCTGGCTCATCATCTCCCTTGTACTCTCTTGTCAAAGTGCTGGCAGAGGCCCTGAGCAATAAGCAGCTCATCCACTGCTCGGGCAGCACTGGAACAATTGCCTTGTACTGGCAACCTGCTGTTTATTCCCAGAGATCCATTCATGTCAAAGTGCTTTATCAAGGTTCAGACTCAAAGCACAGGAACAGCACATCTGTGTTTGGGGTCTGATCTGCAATTAAAAGATTTCTGTTGAGCTGGGTATTTGGACTGAATCCTGGACCTGCCTTTCCATCCTCTTCCCCACTTTAATCACAGGCTTTCTTTAGGCCTCTTTTGTGTTTTCACTCTTTGTAGTTACCTTGGATGACTGTAAACTGGGCAAACAGGATAAAACACCTTAATACCCACCATACCCACCACTGTTAAAAGAAGTGAGAAAGAAAAGCAGCATGGTGGCAGAGCAAGGGTTCAGCAAACAAGGACGAGCATTCAAACTGATGAGAGAGGACCCAGGAACCATGAATCCAGCTTAAAAAATACCTTTCATCAAAAATGATCAATCTGAAGCACACCTTTTCCCCCTTTGCTTTCTAGACTGCATTGCCAGCTTGCTTTCTACCACAGAGTGACAAGACAAACTCCTTAAAAGCAATCAAAGAAATCTCAGATCTTCAGTAAATCACATGTAGAGGATCCTAAGCTTGTGTATAAATTCAAAAGACCAGAGAGCCCATGGTGAAACCACAAAACTTGGCAGCAAATGCCACCCCTTGCTATGCACAGTTGGGAAAGGAGCCATCTTCCCAAAGCATTTATTTACAGCTCTCTTGACAATATTTAGCTATACATGGAGCCATTATGCCAGTATCAGCATTCCCAATGCTTTTAATGACCTCCAGAGCAGGCCTCTAGAGACAGCCAGTCTGTGAGCCACTGAAGAGAAAACCAGCAGTGTGGAGATGAAGGTTTCCTTAGGCCCCAGGGACAATATGTGTGGCAGCTCCCAGTGGGTTTGATTTCCCTGCTGCAGACCCAGAAGGAAGCCTGTACTCGGACTAGACCAGTCAGACTGAAAGCAAGTTCTGATTCTGGCATAAATCTAGAGGAGACAGCACGAGGCCTATGGGGAGCAAAGAAAAGATGGAATCAGGAAACCACAATTCATCATTTATCTTCCCAGTATCCTGCTAACAACGGAAACTTCCAAACTAATGACTATTTGAATGCAGCCTTACATGCAATGCATCATCCCTGAATGGAGTATTGAAACATCAAATAGAGAGTTCTAAGATTAACAGGATGTTTACAAATAATTATTAGGAGGTGATTGCCTAATTTTGGTCTATGGTTTGGTGTATTTACATTCTTAAATTCAAACATATCTGTATTTTGTAATATTTACATATCTCTAGTTTGAGGCTTCACATAGGAGTACTATAAAAATGCTGATTTACTACTTATGCAGACACGGTACACATTTTACTGTGCTGCAAACGCAATTTGCCAAGCTGTTTCATTCCTCCCTTTGTAGTTGTATGATTAAATATTTTGATTTTCCTCTATTTAGTTTGCTTAATAAACTTTCATGCATTTTGTTCAACAAATACTACAAAGTTTGGCTCTTGCTAAAAAAAATATAATTTCAAAAAGGGAAAAAAAAAAGATCTTTATGTTTACTGCTTGACTGAAATATTACCCCGTATACTATGAGAATTACTGTGCTGAGCATTCAGTTTTGACCAAAGAAGAGTATTAGTAAACACCAATGCTCTCTACTTCACTGTAGGGAATACTTAGAAACCAAGTTCCAGGTACAAAGAATGACACCTCTGAAAGCACCAGTCTGGGGTGGTTATGGATGTCTTCTTACACACACACAGTGATTTCTGTTTTCTCTGTTCTTGCGTAAATCTTTCTCCATTAGCTGATTTGATCAGATTTATGAGAGATGAACTGGCTCTCTCAAAGCTCCTTCTACGATCTCAGTAAAACTATTATGCTTATTTATATCTCAATTGCTTATTTGTAAAATAACTGTACTCTTCCCAGAGAGGAACATAGCTTCATCACAAGAAGACACACACTGACTGCAAACACTCCAATATTCTTCTTTAAGCTATAATAATGCTGACACTTCACTAAGTGTTTTGTTCTTCCCCTCTTAGAACTGTTAGAGCTAAAACCCAATGCTTCATACCACATACTGAAGTGCCAAGGGAGAGTATGATATAAATATACAGATATGAAACAGCCTCTGGAAATGATGAGTTTGATCTTTCAAAAGACAAATCACTAATCTCTGGCTCTAATAAGATATGGGATGATAAAGGTCACGCTGAGTAAAGGACTAAGCTGACAGATCAGTCCAAAAGTTTCAAAACTGATATTGCTACTCTTTTCCCACTGGGGGGAAAAAAGCAATCCTTTGTGTGACCTGCAGCAGAGTGTTACAGACACGTTGGAGAGACCCTTTCACTGTGCTTAACACAAGGGCAATTTTAAACTCACCCAAGGATGTGCAGGCTGAAGCGTGGCACAGTGGTATTTTAAATGCCACAAAATTATTCCATTTATTCTTTCAAAAGACACTTTCAGTCTGAAACTGGTAAAAGCTCTTTCACCTCTGCACATCTTTATGAGGATGATTAATGTGATTCAGTAGAAGTTGCCAGGTGACTGTAGAAAGAACCTTTGGTCAACAGTAACTTGAATTAGCTGCTGACATGAAAAAGGAATTGCAGAGTAACACAGCTTTATTCAATTTGGGGCTTAATGTAAATCTGATCCACAATTGCCAGCAAATAAGAGCCTCAGCAGAGCCCTACCAAAATCCCTGATCTACACCTGACATCCCCAAGAGTGAGCATTTCATAGTCACTCCCATTGGGGTGATAACTGGTGTTTGGCACTCTGCAGAGCTCTGCAAAGAGTGGAGCTCCATTTCACTGGCTGACTTTTCTTCAATTTCTTTTGCTCAGGTGAACTGGGTGCTGTCTTTTAAAACCCAGCCCCTGGTGCCTGTCTCTACAACAAGAGCAGTAAAGATCTCTCACAGCCACAGAAGCTGTTACAAAAATGCTGGACTTCACCTGCTGCTCTTCTACTTAGTCACCAGTGAACTGGCTTGTCCATTGCTTTCAATATCTTTGAGGAAAGCTGATGTCCTAACACTAAATGAGCAATGAGTCTGAGAAAACAGACTTTTTTCATTGCCAAGTTTATTCCTCTATGTCCCCAGATGAACAAATGCTGTAAGGTATAGCTGGAAAAGTGGAAGGTTCTCTACTTTCCTTTCAGAAGCCACTTTGCACTTATTCTGGGTTGAATTTGCAACTATGCTCTCAGGTAAAGATCAGTTTGTACTACACTGATCAGGTTCAGCAGACTGCACAGACAAGGAGCAAGAGAAGGTAGAGAGAGGAGGAAGAGGAGAAAAGAAAATGAGAGTACATTTTTGGGAAAGCTGTGAAATGAGGCAACTTCACTCTTGCGTTTTCTCTGCCACCCAAGTGAGCTCATTAATGCCTGAAGAATTTAAGGGAGATTGATTAATTGCATAAGGGCCCAGAAAGGACATGGTTATTGTCATTAATTCTAAATAAATACAGTATCATACAAATTGCATCTAAGGGGAACAAAAAAAGCTTTTGTCCCTCTCAGCACTGAGGAAAATACTAAGTAAACAGTGTTAATTATAGAAACAAAGGGATGGAGTCAGGCACAAAGCTTTTAGGTCACTGACTCCGTTCATAGAAGGGGGAAAGAAAAGAGGGTAAGGTACAATCTAACCTAATTATAGCTTTGTAAAAATTATTTTCAAGCCATTAACTGAGATTTGGCCTACTTAGATTGCAAACTTCTAGGGTCAAAGATTTGTTCTTCTCAGTACTTGCCTGTCTTGCAAAATGCAGACTTTGTCCCTGACCAGAGCTCCTGCACCCCAGTATATTAATCCCCCAAGCCATGAAGGTGAGCCAGCCTTGGCTGGACACATGCCAGGAGCTGTGCCTGCTGCTGAAGGACTTCTGGAGCTCTCACTTGAAATTAGCAGCTGGCAAAACGTGGTTTGAGATTTGTGAGCTAGAGTGGAAAGAAGAGAGAAAGGCTGTTCAATCTAACACTCAAGTCTTCCCATCAAAGTCAATAGGCAACCATCCTCTCCATGCAAAGATCAGCATGAGCCAGAAGCCAGGCCAGGAGAAGCTTTTCCTGAGAACTCAGGGATATACCTACAGTCCCTCCCAGAACCAGTCATCCAAAATCGGGGTCAGTGTAGAAAAGAACTGGAAGAGTAACAAAGTTGAGTGGGAGAGGACCACTCGAGGACTGATCCCAAGTATCTTTCAGGCTGAAAGTGCTGTTCACTGGGAATGAGCACATTTTTTTCATTTTCTATTTCTTCCAGGTCAGTGCTGGCATAACCTGCTATCTGCAGAGAACCACTTATTGTCATGGTTCTGCTGTGATATGTATGATACCTGCTGGTTTTGTTCAGGCCTTGGGTGCTGGAACCAAGAAAACACAGAATTGATTCCGTGGAGTGGATGGGGGAATGTTTGAGGAGATGTCTTGCCCAACTCTATGACTGCAGAGAAAAAAACCCTTGAAAATGTAAGTGCACTATTAAAGACCCTGAAACTGAAATGCAATAACCAAGCTGAAACATTTTTTTAAAACAAGCTGATTTAGAGTCATTCCTGATTTTAAAATGCGCCATGAGGGACGGCACAGCGTAGAAATTCTGTGCTCTTGAATGGCCCACACCTCCCAGCACCCCGGCGATTACTTTTCAATTGCAGGTGAAGAAGCTCCACAGTGTAATTTATAAGTCACCTCCAATCTGTGGGAAGCTCTGATATATTACAGGTAAAAGTGCTTCGCTTCTTACACGGCAATCAGCAGATGTCAGGAGTACAAGTGCCTGGCTCTACTGGTATTCAGCCTCATGCATAGGTTTGAAAAACACGTGCACAAGAGCTGGCCAGAAGCATTATTTTTTAATTAAGAGGGAGAAAAAAAATCTTTACAAAGCACCTTAAACTGACAAGGTGAGGTGTGTGGAATGACCTAAGACAGACAGGCACTGATTGAAAGCCATTGAGGTAATTCCCGAAGTAATTAGATCTTTGGACAACAAAGTGATGAAACAGGACAAATGACCTTTTCTCATTCGCACACCACCAGCTTATTTTTCTGATTTGTTCCACTCTCCAGGAACAGTATTTCTTTTAAATACTGTCAGAAAAAAAAATATGGCTATGGCACTGAGCTAGGATGCAGAGTATCTGGATTCAGCGCCTGGCTCTGCTGCAGATTTCCAATATGACCTTGGGCACATCCATTAATCTCTTGCATCTCAGTTCTTTAGCAGTAAAATGGAAGGAGAGCTACTACTTTTCCCTTGCCTGCTTGCTTGTCTTCTCTGCGGAGCCCGTAAGCGTTTTCAGAGCAAAGTTTCCTGGCATAACCACCACTATAAATTTAGCAGAGGCCATGAAAGTCAAATGCTGTGCTAAAAGTCAGGCAGAGGGAGGCCAGAGGCAGGATTTGGAAGCACTCCCTGGTCCCTGTGTCTTGGCTGTTATCTGGGACGTTCCCAGGCTGCTCCCTGCCCAGCACAGCGCTGCCGGCGTGGGCAGGAGACGAGCCCCTGCTGTCCCCTGACCTGCCCACCACAGGTAACCCAGCAGCCATGCATTTGTGAGGCGGCTCCCATGACCTCAAAACCCCACTTGAAATACAGAACTTACTTTTAGAGCACAGGAGGAAGACAGATTTAAGCCTAAGCCACATGGAAACTTTTATGTAAGACACCACATCAGAGAATTACATGTTGGCCTTAAAAAGTTATTGTGAAAATCTACCTTTTTTGGCATCTAATCACCTCTTTGCTGCATGTGTGAGAGAGCAAAAACATAAATATGCACCCAGGCAATGCCATACAAGTTCTGTCTGCATATCATATGCAGATACCTATGTGTGTATGAATACACATCATTACACACCCACACATGACCACATTTCATCCCAGAGAGCAATGTCAGAGTTGGTTTACCATCACAGTAAACATCCAGCTTGACACATTTTTCAAAAGACCTCTATGAATTCTGCATAATTACATTTTTGAGGAAGTATTTTGCCAATGTGCCAGATAACGCTAGAAGCACAGCTTTGAGTTGACTGCATTCTTACTCCCACCAGTGTCCTTGCTATGACAGTTTTGATACAAACAGTGTGTATTAGATCATTAGTACAGAGACAACCCTCTCTCCCTGCCACGCTTTTGAAGCTCAGGCTGATGAATGGGAACTTGCTGCTTTGGTGTGGAGCTTGGCCAATACATCACAAAGCTGCACCCAGGGAACAACACCTAGATTGCCTCTGACCACGCTGCTGGGGTGTTCCCTATCAGCAGAAACAAACAAACAAAAACACACAACATGCCTACAATCAATCAAGATATAAATTTCTGCAAGCACACAGAAGGTCACTTATTAATAATAAGGCAGCCAATTATCCAAGGCCCATTAAGAAGCATGAGCACTCAAACCTTCACCTGCCCATGAGAGATTTCTCAGTGCCCTGTTTGCAGTCCCTCTTAAAAAGGTGAAATAGGTCTAACTTACGGAAATGTGCAAAGAATAATGGGTCTAAGATTTCTGTGAATGAACCAGGAACAAGGGCAGGCTTTTTATTTTTTTTGTGTGTTTATCTTCAATTTTAAACATAGACTACTTCAAAAGACAAAACCTGTAAAATCTCTCCCTGACCTGGAAGACCACGAAATGACCTGGAACAGGTGACAGTAATTGCAATCAGAAGCTGTCCACTGATCCAGCCTTACGCTCTGCATCACCCTTTTGCTAATCAAGTGGCTGTATTGATCCCCTCTCCTTGGATGCTTTCCCTGTTACCCCAGGGCCCATGCAGGGCTCTGCATATGAGCTGCAGCTTGAGCTTTCACAGCTGTTGTAGCCAGGCATCGACTCTGATTTGGAACAGAGTGGGGCAGCCCTGCACCACAAATACAAAAATGTTTTAGCTCTTCTATAGTTAAATCTGCCCTCCAGAGATCACATGCCACTTTCTATCACTGCTAGGAAGCACAATAACTTTTTTGATTTTCTTTTTCCGTAAGTCTCTGCATGACTCCCACAACTTTTGGATCAGATTTTAAAAGAATACTAATTCCCTACAAGGCTCACGAGAATAGGCGGTTTCATTCAGATGAGATACCCAGCCGGAGCTCCCACGGATGGAAAGGCTGTGCTAGAAATCATCCTGCATTAGGGCCTTTGGAGGAGAGAGCTGCTGTGAACCCAAACCACAGGAACTGGCTTTATACATTCTTCTGACCATGAAAGCATTCTGAAATCTGAATTTTGGCTATTTTTGCAAAAAGCAAAAAAGGAAGGTGTCCTTACATCCATATTTATGGACTCTCTTATTTTTCATTTTTGTTCAAGATCAAATTCTGGCATAAACCGGCTCTTCTCTGTTGACTTTGCAATTACACACAACGCTTGCACTGGGCTCTGCATTGACCCTGCTGATCCTCCTTGTCATTTCTTCCTGATGTGCTCCTGTACAATCTCTCCTTTGAATACCACAGTGATGATCAGTTACCTCTTAGAATCAGTGACTGGTCTGAAAAGACTTATTCC
Organism: Ploceus nigricollis; assembly: GCA_013399945.1. Taxonomy (NCBI): domain Eukaryota; kingdom Metazoa; phylum Chordata; class Aves; order Passeriformes; family Ploceidae; genus Ploceus; species Ploceus nigricollis. The sequence continues at coordinate 2,160,093 of VXBC01002294.1, forward strand.
AACTTTTTCATTAAGAAGACAGTTATTACAGTCATATTTGAAATTCAGCTCTTTAAAAAAAACAGAACAACAAAACAAACAACCAACCAAAAAAACCACATCCAGTTTCTTTCCCTCTATACTAATAAAATTGAAAAATTCTACTGGAAAATTCTAAAGATGATGTTGTACACTTATATTTCAAGACGCACTAAGTTTAGAACAAGATAATGCGGCATTTTAATTATGGTTTTTCTATTTATACATTTCCTATGTGGCACAAGCCCCCTTTAATGAAAGCATGTTTTAGAGTAGCTTCAACACCCAGCATTATTACAAGTTTTTGAATGCGCCAGAAGCTTATCAGCTAAAATATGCTAATTTCTCTAATAGGGTAATGAAGTCTAAATACTTTCAGGAAGACATTGCTATGATAATGGGTCTACTTAAAACACAACATTAGGAGAACCTTGATTACAGGTTGCTCAGTAGTTTCTGACTTCCTTAGGAACCAGAGTTTGTTCCATTGCTAATTTGCTGCAAGAGCTGCTGGGAAGGAAGCTCATTTCCATTCACTTAGTCAATCACCTTCAACAACAAAACCAGAGTTAGATTCTTAGGAAAACTGCTAATACAACTGCATTACCAAGGCCTTAAGACTGACTTAGAACTGCAAAGGCTTCGATGATGAAGCAAATCAGGGGAGCAACTGGATGGTGTGGTGGTGGCACATAGCTCAGAAGGTGTTGGACAGCCAAAATAAAGTGACAGGTTTGATGAGACGAGAAAAAGGCAGGGGAAGGGTGGTGAAGGTGGCAAGCCCACTAAGGAACCACCTGGCCACAGTCTGTGCACCTCTCTGGAACAAGCCTCTGCATTTCTACTCGTGCAGTGCTTGGTAACTTGGGAAGTCCCCCACCAGAGCCTCAAGACACTTGTGTTCCCTGATATGGGAGCTCCTCTTGGCTTTATAAACCTGGTGACTTCCCAAGATTTGAGCCTTATCAACACATGTTTCTTTCACCTTCAGCACACACATAGGCAGCCCGCAGCGCTAGCTCTCAAATTCCCCTGTATTTCAGACCCATGGTGAGCAGGATAACATCACACAGCTTGACCAGGAAGGTGCAGCAGCAGAGCTGTGGTATCTGCTTTGTGTCCTCCAGCCAAAAGCACCACCCATCAAAGCCCTGGACATGCAAACCCTGCACTTGCCCTTGCCTCACTTCAGAGCTGCAGGATGAGGATGCAATACTCCCACATCCCTTCCCACACCCATGTATTTACTGACCACCGAGGCCTGCTCTCCTGAGGGCACCCCGGGTTTGCCAGGCTGCCAGTTGCCTGGCCTGACTACAAACACACACTTCTTTATTTCCCCAGGTATCCTCCCAGCTGCAGGATCAGGCCACTACAGGATCAGCCCAGCCAGCAATGATTCAGCTTCTTGCTGGATGGGAGAACAGGTACGTGGTGTGTACCTCGTGTGTACCTGGGAGCATCTTGTCAAGCAGCAACCCATGGTCAAGCCAGCAAGCTTATACTGAAAATAAGATAAAAAAACTGCTAAAAAAAGAGACACTTTTGTACTTAACAATCACACCAAGTTCTGACCCCAGACATCACATCTGATTTCCATTATAGGAAAATCATGAAAGTCTGACTGTGTCGTACAGATCCACTCCTTGAAAGGAAAAGGGCTTGGTATTTGTCTGCACGTGTTCAGCTGGGACTGTGCTCTCCCTCGTTGTGGAAACAAATGGTGCTGTAAATCTAGCAGTATTGAGCTCAGCGTGATCTAAGTGAACTAAATAGTCTAGCTTGATATTTGCATTTCCTTTTTTATCAAAACAAATAGTAATCCACTCATTAAAGCCAGTATTTCTGTAATTAATTTGCAGTCATTACAAATCACCTTTAATTGGATTAGCTATAATTACTATAAAATAATTTCCTGGAATCATGTTATATTTTTGGGATTTCTTTTTTATAACTCTTATTTTTAGAGATATGAACTTAGGTGAGCATAATGAGAGACGAGAAACACTTCAGAGGTGATTATCAGAACTCTCTCTACTCTTTTTTTGCTGAGCTCATCTGCATATCGCCTCTTTTGTCCCCAGTGATCCCATTTTGTACTTGAACTTGTACAGACCCCAATTAGCCAAAACAGTGACTCATTGCTGCTCCTCCGGTGCCCCACTGGCCCCTGCTGCAGCAGGGGTGTTCCTCAAGAGTCTGGTGCCCACCAGGACTCTCCTTTTCCACTGCCAGTCTGTCCCTGGCATTAATCACCTCCTCCTGATGCAGAGGGATCAAAGCCATGCCCGTGTTTTAAAAGCAGACAGGCATTTTCCTTGGCACAGCGTGACATGACTTTAAGGAACCAGCTCCTCTGAAACCTCACATTTTTATGGCGAAACAAAATGTCTGAAGTCAGGATCCACAAACTATTTACCATGCTCTGGGATAATCTCTGTACTAATAACACACCCCTGGGCTGTCTCTGCTGTACACAGTACCAGTTTTGGTGTTCTACCCCACTTTTGGGAGGGATTATTTCCCAGCCAAAGGTGCTTCAACTCTTCACCTCTTGGGTTATGCTCTTCCACTGCTGACCCAAGCTAACACAGCTCCACTGACTTCAGTCAACAGTGGCTGAAGATGTGGAGCACACCTCATACAAAAGGGTTGTTCTCGTGCACTGGACATGATTTTACAGCTGCAGAAACCACCTAGCCTTTCTCTGCTCATATCCTGAGATGAAATCAAATGTTGTATAAGGAAGAAATCAAACATAAAGGGGGCAACAACCTATGGGCATAGCTGACCCTAGACAAATGGAATAAATTCGCTGCAAATACAGAGTTCTCATTCAAGACCTTTCATTCTTAAAATAAAATTACATGGCACATTGGCAGGAGTTCTGGCACTGCTCTAACACCAGTCACAATTTCACATTTAATACATGCTGTAAAAATAGCACATTTGATTCACATGAGCATGTCACGTCACATAACTGTAGCACTGTGCTGCAAGTCATATTTTCTGCCCCTTATATGAGTGTGCTGCCTTCCTTTCCCACACTCCAGCTCTCACAGCTCCTTGTGAGCAGAAGCCCAGCAAGATTTAATCGGGCTGAGCAATCTCAAAACTCATTTTTCAAATAGGTGGAGTCAAACCACCTACTAATGCACAAAACAAAGTCCTCTTGAAAAAAAAGAGGGAGTACAACCAGGTGTTATATTAAAATAAAAAACAACCACCAAAACTCATAAATGATGCTCATTTTATACAACCTGACTTTACCTAAGGCTCTAGTGTTTCTATTTGACTAATCCCTTAAACAAAATGCAACTCTAGCGCTTTCAACAGCATCTCTTCTTCCACTGCTGTTGCTACTACACACACCTCTGGCCTGACCTGTCTCCTGCTCCCCATTTTCCACAACAGGCACTCTCTCCTTTTAAAAAGTGAATTCTTCCATAAGGAAGAGAGCAGTGGGACTGACAGCCACGATCCTTGCTGACCACTCCAACCGCGTGGCATCACACACGGGTTCACCCTCCCCAGCTCCTCTGCTGAGCCCCTGCACTGCAACAGTGGTCAGAGGACAAAGCTACGGACACAGGAGCCGTCTCCTGCTGGGGGTGTCCTGAAAGGAGCTGGGAAAAGCGCCAGGCCAGCAAAAGGCAGGGCAGGACCTCGGCAGCCCACGGCGAGCTGAGCCGAGACTGCTGCGCTTGACAAAACAGCCGGATCAATGTGTAAAGGAGAAAGAGGGTAGGGAAAGAGCAATTACAATGAAATGTAACTTTCCTCAGTTTCTCTTTGAGTTCCATGGCCAATCACAGCATAAATGATGCAGAGCTCATATATTTAGCATCTTTGTTGAAGACATTGCGTGGCCAAAGTAATTTTGCTCACAGTTTATATACTTCTTGAAAATACGGTCTCTGACTTGATGCTCAGACATTAGGCAGACATTAAGTGTGTTAATATTGCAGTTGTAATTATATGTTTTTTTCTTCTAATTTTGGAAGGATAATTCTTTGGAATAATTACATAGAGGGCGAGTTAAGTTCTGGGAAATGGTTGAGTCACCAAGAGTCACATCTGCACTCAGGCAGAAAGGCTCGTTGAAATCCTAAACATTTTTATCCCTTATAATTATAAGAGCTAGGAAAAGCAAAAAGTTGGTTTATGCCTTTTAGGAGAAACACACGCAGTCTATTTGAGAGATGCTATAGGGATTTCCTCTAATGGAAACAGCGTAGCTGCTATGACCAGTTTCTACCTTTAGACTTGCTGAAGATTTTCCACTTCACAATTAGAACAGTATTTTATGTTTATCCAGTACCTCCATCCTTAAAGAGCACACAGCCAAGCTACAAACAACAACTCTCAAATCTTGTAAGATTCCCACACAGAACTCCCACCTAGAGCCAGAGATGAAATGGAAGAGGACATGCAATCCACTGTACACAGACAACTCCAGTTTGTAGTACAGTCACTGCATAACAGGACACTAAAATACTCCCAAAAGGACTGAAGAAGGAAATTACATACAACTGAAACTGCCATTTAAATGTCAGGCTTGCAGAATTCTAACTCTGAAGCTGCTTATTTTGGAGCAACCAAGGACCCGTGGAAAAAAAAAAAAAGCCACAAACGAAAAGCAAATGGAACTTTTCAGTGTTCAAAAATGGGGTTTTAAAACCTGAAAGTCTAACATTTGAACAAATTCATTATCAGTAAAAGTAAGTTCAAGTGGTCCTGCTGCACCTTATTATCCTCTTTCCTTGCCCAGCTGTAATGCAGATTTATTTCAGCAGCCCAGGGTCTCTTAGTAGTGTTTGTGTGCTACCCGCAGGTCTGTAGTCCTCTATTCATCCACATTATTTAAATAATAATACATATGTATAATCCTCCTTCCTTCTGTAACTGTTCTACTTGAAGAACCAATTAATTCCATTTGTTACTTCCTGGTGTATTATTTCTTCTCTACAAGCTGGAATCCCTTTAGGAACCCTGTCTTGCCCTTGACTACTGATTATTTCCTTGGCTTTTCAATCATCAGAGCCTCTTCCTGTGGATTTTAGAGCATTATTGTGATTGTCAATTTTAATAATGCAGGTTTCCATAGTCTGTGCTTGCTGCAGGCCTTTAAAAAAAAGACAGAAAAAAGGACAATCCTGCTTTAAAAATAAATGAACCAATCATTTTGATTTTTAAAAAATGTAAGTGACTCGGTCTTGCTTATTATATGCCCATATATTATGTGATGCATATGCAAACACTGACACTCACACAGCTCTTCTCTCCTTCTGTTCTGGTCTAAGAAATAGCCACAAAATGCCTTCGTATTTAGAGAAGTGTTCTTCTTCCAGAAGAACAAAGCAGGAAAAGGATCACCCATTTAAATGCCTCTAAGCAGAAGGCACTAAACTCAGACCTTCAGGTCCTGACCCCCTTGAGGAATGGCACAAGCCATGGTATCTGCTGAGGTTACATCGGCTTTTTTTCAAGACATTATAGATGAAATACATTTAACATATTTTCAGGAATTTACTTGCTTTGTAAGCACCTGACTGAATGATCCTTAAGTGCTTGAATAAATACTTACAGGCAGAAAATTCAGAAACAAAGGCATTTCCTGAGGCATCAGACTTCAGGAAGCAAAGTTTCAGATCACCTGTACTTCCTTCTGCACTATTACATGATTAGGGGAAGCATTAAATGCCTACACACTGCTGTGGCTGGTTTAATTTAGCTATCAGGCTTCAGGCAGAGCTACACCACCACCAGATTCACTCCTCCAGCTGCAGCCTTGGAAATTACAAGTCTCCAGCCAATGTCACTGGTCATCTCTATTTGCCTGCACCCAGACTGCTCTGGCATGGAGTGCAGAAAGGGTATTAAAACTCTTCCAATTCATCTCCCAAAATGAACAGCACAGTAACGCCTCCAGTTTCAGCAGGGGCTTCTGCTGATGGTTTTGATAGTTGAATTAACACCATAAACAGAAACAACATTTCATCTTAATACTCTGCTCTGTACTGCTACCACCACCTGAAGTGGTGCTGTGGAGCTGAGAGCGGAAGAGTCAGTGGGGAGGTTCTTGGATGTTACCTTGGCCAAGCTCCACAGGACATGTCTCTGGTCCTGCTGCCTGACTGATGGCAAGGCGCCCACACGGTTTTTTTAGAACTCTTCACTGTGGCAGTGCAAAATTAGGCGTAGATCTGAGCTTCCAGTTACATCTGTCTGTAAATAAACAGCGCATCTGCTCTCTGAGCTGCACAGGCACTGAGAGGCTGATGTTTGCGAGCTTATTCAGGACCAGCTGAGATGCAGCTCTGCCCCAGTTTTGTCCAAATAATGATTTCCAAATTAAACCCACCATAAGGCTGCTGATGAGAGCAAGCCAAAGCTCACAGCCATACTGTATCTATGAGCTTTCAAATGCTGCCTTAGCATCTTCCTTTTAGTTACCGATCAACATAAGCACAAGCTCATCTGGTTTGAAAGAAGCGCTATGAAAAATACAACAAACCAGTAATGTCAGGCTGTGGGAACACACCACAGTCAATCCCCTAACAATTAGTAACAGTACTCCACAGAGGAATAACTAGTAATGTCCTCCTAGCACAAAAAGCAGAGTGCAAAAAGCACAGGGGGGAAAATGGACAAGCTGAAATGCTGGGAAAGAAAATGTTCCCAAGAGTAGCAGCGCTCCCCAAAAAAAACACCTATCTTTTACCAAGGAGTTAAAGCTAAGAGGAGCAGACAGAGGCAAACAAGGTAAGGGGCAGCACAGGGAAAGGTCCTCAACGGCCTGAAGGGTCTTGTATTCAGCTTTCAGAATCCAAGGAAAACAGAACATCCAGTGAAATTGGTTTCATTCCAGCCAAGGGATCACTACTGAGATCATTATCATATTGCCAGACCCCAGCATTTAGGTTTATTCACAGCTGGTTCTCACATACAAACTAATTTTTTACATGAGACCATTCATGTTCACATTAACACTCCCATCTTGTTGCACAAGCCAAGCATTTGTTGGTGGTTTTCAGGGAGCTATTTCCCACTAGGGTAGCTCAAGGATGAAGCTTCTTTCACCTTCTTTGCAAACAGCTGCTCCTGGCTATCTCCAGTGACATGATTTGGAAATACATTGACCCCAGTCTGATTCATGATGAATATGCACATAGAAACATAAAAACTGTGGGCATGCATTTATGCAGAATAATGCACACAAAATATGCGTTAGGCTCCCTTGTAATGCTCATACCTACAAAAGGTTAAATAGCCCTCGGTGAGAGAGAGCTATTTAAATGGACCTTTTTATAACGGCAAACAATAATGCATTCTGGTTACCTTCTGACATGGCTTACTTCCAGTCAGCATTAAGGAAAATTACTACCTGATTTCAATACATCTTGGTTCAATTTCATGCAAGCTTATTGTCTTCTAATTACCAACACAGCAATTTGATCTGCATCCAGATAAAGGCACTGCCCTGACTTCTAACACCAGAGCAACGCCTGTGGTGGTGTGCCGATTTCTCAAGCAGTAAGCAGTTTGCTGTTGTCTCACATCCCCAAGGCACAAATAAGCAGATGCTGCATTAAAGCTTGTTCTACAAAACTGCTTCAGTTGTGGTATACATTTTTAATATAATATACTGAGTGCACTACAGCAAAAACTTCCAGGGCCAGTAAAATCCTACAAATTCATTAGCAAAACCAGCTTCTCAATTAAATCTAGCTGAAGACTAGGTCTAGTTGAAACTGACTGTCCAAGAGAAGCTGAAATGAGTGAAAAGCTTGATTGTGCTTGCTCCATGTGAGCGTGGCTCAGTTTACCACCCCACTTTTCTGAATGTCAGGTGGGATTGCTTCTCATCAAGGACAGGCTTCACTAACCTTTCTCTTCTTTTTCTCACAAGGATACTGTGGTTGGCTTAAAAACTTGCATTTTTTTTTCTTACAAAATTACAATTCTGAGTGTAAAAGCAGAGGCACAGCTTTTCATAGTCAGAATGGCTTCTACACAGAAGGCACAAGCAGGGAAATGTTTTGGAGCATGCCCTGACATCCTTTCATTCATGGGTAGGTTTAAAGGATCAGAAATTATTACCTTCTGGTTTTGAAAGACAAGCCAAAGGAAAAAGCAACATTTTCACTCTCCTTGGCTTATTTGCATTTCTTACCTACGTTCTTCTCCCTCAGATGACATTGTCAGCTGCAGGAAGACAAGAGAAGAGCACCTCTGGAGTACTCTCTAGCTAATCCTCTACAATGTCTGTAAACTACACAGTGAGTTGGTGGTTACAAACAGGAGCTCTTGAAAAGCACACGGTTTGCCCTTCCTCCAGAAAGAGGAGAATCTTTGTTGAGCCCTTTGAAAAAACTCAAGCTAGGAGAGGACTATTATTCTAAAAGTATTTTTTTAATGCCAGTGTAATGCAAAATATTCCAAAAATTAGTCTGGCCAGCAGCAGACTAAGGTTTAGATAAATCATCTGGTGGCTGCCTCTGGTGAACGTGACATTTGCCTCGATGGTGTTTATGGCATTACTGGCTGCTATTGCTGAGAGCCACGCTCCAGCAGCCTGGTGTGACCGCCTGCCTTAAAGGAAGAGAAGTTCTGTAACACAACCTGCAGGATTACTGTCTTTTATGAAACCCTCTGGCATTAAATCTTTCCAGACAATAACAGCGCAACCACAGCAAGGAGGATGAGACAGCAGAAGAGCTTTCCCTTCCTCACCACTGGTTATTTCTTCTGTGCTTCACAGTGTTCTCTCACCACCTCTCCTGGATGTATTCAGCATGTGTCCCAAAGGGCCACAAGGCCAGGGTGCTCTGCAGTGTCCCCTCCCACCCCTCTTTATGCCCAAACATGACTATGAGAGCATGCTTAGTTTTGTCTCCATGAGATGTTACCACCTTCACCACCATTTTTCCCCCTCACGGGAGGTAATGAAGATGAGGGTTGCTAGAACTGCCTATAAGCTCAGCTGAGACATCAAGCTGAACCACTCCAACCCCTTATGAATAACACTAAAAGTTAATACTAAGTCCTAAAAACCAGAAAGAATTTCACTGCCTGCCCCACTCTGAGACACTGCCATTTGACAAGTGACATGATTAAACAAATGCTCCGTGCCATTAATTTAAGACTGGAATTTGCAGGGATCTATGTGGTGACACCTGTATCATGCATGCTAGCACCACCTATCACTGAACCAGTAACTGGGCACTAATTTAACGTGGCCTTAGCAACTTGTGCAGTCTGACAGCTCCCCATGCAGTTCACTGCAGTCAGAGCAGAGTCTGCTGGGGATCTTACGCTCCTTCTATATCTCTCCAAATTAATGGCATTTCATCAGCTAGTTCCACAATGCCATTAAACACAGAAAATGCAGAGATGACAGAGATGGCCCTGACAAGTCCAGCACAGCACTTCTGTGGGAAGGGAGAAGACTCAGATTATGTGCCTAGCCACCACGTGTGGTTTAAAACACATGGGGCACGTATTCCTAATTATACAGATTGCACTAGTAATCTCTTCAAGAAAGAAGATACATCTCGGATAATACGATGCAAGATTGATTACTTGTGCCACCATTTTTCCTGCCCCTAGCAGCTGTTTAATTCCCTAGTTAAGACAAAGCAAAATCTCTTCTTCCTGTGAAGCTGAAAAGCAATCTAGCAGGAAAATCTAGATGAAGACAGGAAAACATGGTGAAGTAGCCTGGTGAATTCCCAGGATACTACGCGTAGAAGTTTCTTCCCATTTGTTTATTAACTTTAAACCTTCTTGTGCTCTGCATTTATAATTGTTTGCAGATAACTGAAATGCTCTAGAAAGTTACTTCAGATATTCTTTCCAATACATAAATCACTGACAGATTTTCTCAGAATTACTTGCAAATTAAGGGTACTTGTTTGTCCACCCTGGTACTGGCTTGAGACTGTATCAAACCACAGATTATTCTCAGTGTAGCTGATCTCTGTAAAACAGATTTACCTTACCATAACTGCCCATGGAAATCAATAGGTTGTCTTTTAACCAACAAATCTTGTGGCACAGGAGTTCAGATGGAATGGAAGTACCTAAACCTCAGGTACAGGTTAGATGGATAGGCACAAAGGAAAATAGAAAATGCTGTGAAAGACAGCCCAGTACCAGCTCATGCCTGTTAAAACCGCTCTTTTCCAGTAGGAATGAACGCCTTAAACCCAAAACTTTTCACTTCCTATGTATTATTGTCAATTCAAAAGTGGCTCATGCTAGTGTTTTCAAATAAAAAGGGAATCCAAGAAAATCCTCCTGACAATAGAAGGAAAAATTTCGGACTAAAAGCAGCTGTTATGCAGCTAAAGGCATCCAGAAAAGAGTTCCTTATAGCAGAGGTGCTAGTACATGCTGCACCTTTGTATCCTGAGCCCTTAAGTAGCACTAATGGGTTCAGATATAGATTTACTCCACTGGTTTAAAAGAGTTCCTCTCCGTGTAAAATGCTCTCTTTTCAACAAAACCCCAAAATTACTGCTGCTGCCTGTAGACACTGCTTAGTCATTTGTCATCCTCACCTTCAGGAGACTGATGAAGCATTGGGATTGAGGGCCTCAGATTTGATGAAACACATTTTCCAGGATCCCACAGCACAGGAAAGATGCAACCTTTCCCTGCTGACACAAGGGAACCTGGCCTGGCCCAGACAACACCCCAGCAAGGGGACAGCCACCACCATGGGGGCAGGAGGAGAAAAACCCCAGGAGGAAACCAGAAAGAACTCCAACAGCAAGGATGGAGCCAGGCTTGGCATGGGCCCAGTCCCTGAGATCTCATGGTTTGACCGTGTAACTTGCTGAGTGCCCTTCTGGGAAATGTAAGGGGTCTGAAAGCAGCTACGGGCAGTGTCCAAGGGAGCTGGGTCAGGAGGGGCTCGTGATGACAGAGGTGCTGGGTGCTGTCACCAAGTCATCTGCTGAGCCTCTCTGGTGCTGCCTGCAAAGGCTTCACAGGGCACTCCTACTGCCAGCTTTCAAAGGTCCCCTGCTGCTGTTTCTGGGCCACCTGAGGGGATGGCAGGACCCTGCCCCTGAAGTTCTGAGCACCTGCTGAGCTTTCATTTCCAGCACAGACACACAGGTGCATCACCACCGATCCTGGGACACCAGGACTTGGGAAGGGAGGACACCAGGACACTCCCCACACAAAAGGGGAGGGGGGACTCATCCATAGCCCATGATGTCCTGTACTGTGGGGCTGAGTGTCCAGCTGAGAGGGGACAGCACTGCTGTGCCATGCCACAGAATGCTGGAGGCAGGAGCCAGGCGACAGCACCCAATACTCACCATGGCAGAGCTCACAGTTTTGCAAACACTCAAATGCTCTGTTTCTCGGGGATTGCTCTGCACATCCCCAGCAAAACCTTCCAGAGAGCCAAGGAAGAAAGAAAAGACTAACAAAAACTTCCAAAAATATTTGAGAAAACCTGTGCCAAAATCTCCTTGGATGTGTATCCATGACTAAGCATGAGAAGTGAATTGCTGCTGCCGTGCAGAGGGTGCTGCTTGCTGGTCACGGTGTAAAAGCACTGATGCAGCAATAAGCACAGCTTAATTGCCAAGAAGCTTCCATATTAATAGCAGAATTTTTGGTCAGAAACATGTGAAAGCCTGTAGGCTTTGGAGCAGTAAAATAGAACTGGGGCCGTATGGTGGCAGAACAAAGTCTGCTGAAGAATGTTGTATTTTCTGCCTTTGATAGGGACTTTCCAGAGCTGTCAGCTGTGCTGCAGAATTAGAAACCTGACATTGCAGCAATCAGTTTTTAGATTTCAAGCTGTTCAAATGACTTGTCTCCAGGGAGGAATATGTAGCATGCAGGAATCAATAGTGGATCAGGTAAAGATGCCAGTGTACAAGGGCAGCCGCCCAACACCACGCCCCAGCCAGGCAGGCACATCTGCCAAAAAGGAATCCTGGGAGAGCATGACAGCAAAACTTGCTCTCTCTGAATCAGTACCAGAGAGGTGCTATAGACAATTCACTCACAATTTGTGAGATTGCAGCTTGATTATATTTGCTTCCACCTTACAGACAGATCTTCCACACGCCCTCAGTTCACACTGCACCAGTGCTCCAAGGCACTTGCTGGAGAGATTATAAAAGAGCTTATTTTATCATATCCTCACCTCTGAATGCATTACAAGTGACACCGCTTAATTTTAGCCAATCTGAGCAGCTAATTAGATGTAAACAGATTGAAAAATTGTACACACGGGACAACTCATTTTTCAAAAGGCCACTAATCTAAACAAACCTGAGTCCATCAATTCACTTCAACATTTGTCTAAATGAATTACAGCACAGACCTGTTCTGCACTGGCCTTGTGATTCATATAAGAGGCTTCCTCCTCTTTTGATGAAAATTTCAGGCACTGTACAAAAGAAGAAGTTATTTATTTATTTATCAAGGCCCTATTATAACAAATATGAAGATGCCTCTCTGTCTGAGTCTAGTGTACAATGTGTTATGAGCCAAAGCAATTCCAGCCTGCTCTGGTACTTTCTCTCTCGCCTCCCAAACACATCACACACATCACATCAAACACAGGGAGGCTCTCTGTAGCAACAGATAAAAATCAAATTATATTCAACCATGATCAATACTAGTTGGAACTTCAGAGCTCCTTGGTTGTGATCCTCCCCTGGAGAAATGAGAGGGAAAAGAATCCTGGACAGAACCTCTAGAGACATCTGGGGATCCTCCTCCCCTTCAGGACTCCCTCCAAGCACCAGCTGGAATAGACCAGTAAATAGATTGGGAATCAGGGAAGCAGTGCAGGACAGAGAGAAGCTCAAAGGGGCCTGTCACATCTCAGATGAGATCAGGAGCTACTGAAATTACTCAGTACTGGCAACATAGAGAAGTGTTAGGATGCAATGCAGAGCAGTCTGGCCTATTTTTTAATACAGAGCAATTAGCAGAGCATTATGCATGAAGTTTTCCACTTGCTACTAAAGCCCACATTGCTTCCACTACATGCAGATGTAAATGTACACAGTCAGATGGGAGAGGGCAGAGAGAAACACACTTGTGTGGATTCTGAAATGAACAAAAATATCCACATAATCAATCTCTTTCTGGACTGCTTAGCACAGCAATCTTGTTGAACAAAATAAGCTATACTCTGCCTAATTCACATAAAAACTAATTTATGGTACCTAAAACTAAGAGTTGCTGAGCATCTGTTGTGATCTTCCATGCGACAGAGGCCCTGCACTTTCAAATTCATCCCCATGAATTGCAGAGCAATCCAGACACCCAAGGGTCAAAACCTCAAGCGCTGCAGAATCCTACATAACTTTTAATCACTTACTTCATTGTGCTATTGCCTTCATTTACAAACACACATATACTTCACTCTGAGTTTGTCTAGCTTTAATTGCCAGCCCAGCATCTCATTAGACCTTTGTCTGTCAGCATAAAGAGCCTGCTGCTCGTTTGTGTTCCCCACACTGGTACTTACTGATGGTGACCTAAGCAACCCTTTCCTTTCCCCCGACAAAGCCTAAAGCATCAAAGCTTTCAGGGCTGCGTTGGCTTGGCAGCCACGCCCCTGGCTGCACACAGCCTGCTCCCCTGCTTCTCAAGGCCTTTGGAGCTGCAGTCACCTCCTCTGGGGAAGGTGGAGGTAATCTGACATCCTTACTCCTGCTCAAGAGCCTGATTCTTAAACACACCAGTGGTCCTTTGCCCTGCTGTGTGTGCAGAGCACTCTCACACCAGCCCACTCCCTACCAGAACTCAGCTTTCTCTGGAGCATCACTGTTTCCAGTGGTGTTTCCCCACTCACTTCCTGCTTTCTTGTCTTTGCTCTGTGGTTGTGGCTTTATGTTTGGCCACATTAAAGGACCTGCTTTTGCACCAGAGTACCAAGTAAATCAGAGTGGGTTGTGACAGTGAACCACTCATTCCTTAGTTCCCCAGATATAACTTTTGAGAACCTAATCAGTGAGAAAAGTATGTGCCCACCTAGGCCACTGGTAAAACAAACAAATAAATAAAGAGCACAAGGCAGATCCTTTTGCTGTCTATCTAACAATGATAAATCCACTTATAATTACATCCTGAAAGGCAGTTTTTACTCCACTAATTTCATACCATGTCAATTTTGCACGATTCTTGTTCCTTAATCAGTGTCATGTAGCAGCATGCCAAACGCTTCACTGACATCCACGTACACTGTATCAACCAAACTTGTAGCTTCATAAATAACATTTCAATTAGTTGACAGAATCTATTACATCAGCCCATATTGCTCAGCATTAATTCTCATTTATTTCTTTATTGAGCAGGTCCGGGACTGCATGTCCCGTTCTACCTCAATCAATGTCAGATTGGCAGGCCTATAAATATCTGATTTTTTTTCCCCCCCATTCCCTTTTTAATACCTACACATCTACATTCTCTCAGACCTTTAGAACTTTCCCATGTTCTTAGGTGTATGGAAAACCAACACTAAAATTCCTCAACCAGCTCTCTTTACACTGCTACCTGCAAGATATTTGGGGCTGCAGGAATAAAAAGAGCCTTGCTTTGATATCTGCTTTTTCAATGGGCTTAAATATGCACCATCATGATCTAACTCCCATGCAGCTAGAATAAATGGTATCAACAAGTCCAAGGCATTAAAAAAATTGATGTAAAATAACATGGAATGGCTTTGACCTCTTCTTCCCCGAGTTGTGACATTTTCAAACTGCAGTTTAGAGATCTCTCTGTTGTTGAACACTTTGGGCTTCTATTGAAGTATTCTCCTGAGCAACGAGCTATGTGCTTGTTTTAAAGTAGAAACTAAGCATTTTCTATAAAGCTATTCAAAAACCTGGGCTAAAAGACTCATGGCAACATCTTAAGAACTGGTAGTGCTCTCCCATAAAATTCTAACTCGTCTGGATTTGATTGTGAATGGCTCTGGATTCCTGGGCTCGCACCACACTCATTAAACTTGTCCTGTGTGTGCATTTACATAAAGGAGGAGGCTGTCTCCAGTTTGCTAAGTGTCTAGGAATCAGTTGTGCCCTTCCTGAAGATAAACTCCCACTGACTTCAAATATAGCAGGCAAAATTTCTGGTTTCATTTCCCAATCTCTGAAAGGAAAGAAAACCTCTTAGACAAAAGGGAATTTAAACATCAAGTGCAGAATACATTACATTTGCCAGATGCAGCTGAGATCTGAAACGCAGAGTTAGAGAAAGCGAATACACGAAGCTATAGAGAGACTTGGCAGTTTTCATCCCATTTGTTCTTTTTAAGATCTCATGAGAGCATCTAACAAAATTCTATGTCACACCAAAACCTGCTCAAAGCCAGTGCACAGTGAATCAGCTTCTTCAATCACTAAACCACAGAATACATAATGACGAGATGCATGAGGATCTGAAGCAGTTCTGGTCACTCCCAGACTGCCTCAGATCCCACTTGTGCAAGACATCCACATTCAGAAGAGAAACTTAAAAGTCAATGACATTTAAGCATGTGTTTGAACACATACTCTTGCTCCATGAAGGAAGGTGTTTCTAGCAAGCTTGGAAGAGCCATTTGAAAGCTTAAAAACCATTATTTTCCTCTGTGGAAGGACTCCCTGCACAAAAAAGCAAAACAGTGGGCCAGATTTGCCTCTCACTGTCATCTCGGCTAATCTCTAGTGACTCCACAGTTGTCACAAAGAAAATTAATCCAGGTTTACAGAGATGTAGCAGACAAATCTAGACCACTACATCTCTCTCTTGCTGTGCTTACAATAACAGACCAATAAATGAGTATTTGTGATCAGGCCCTGCTTTTTTAATCTGTTTGTTGGAGTATCATAGGATTTGCTTGATGATTTGATGACTTAGTTATGAGTGGATTTACAGACTCCATATGATTAGCCAGCATATTTTGGATTTTTTTTTCTCTGTTTCTATGCAGAGAAGCAATTTTGACTTCTAAAGCAAAACCAGGGCATCCTCAGTATTTTTTGATGTAGGTGAACCTATTCCATTCATAGAATCCCTGTGTGGCTCTGAACTACTTACACAAAGTGCCAAAAACCTAAAGGATTGCATAATGCAGGAAAGAGGCTATGAATGAACGTCATTCATACTTCTTGCCTACACAAGTCTCTGGATTTTCATGGCATCTCCTATTCATTTTCTTCAGCTTTGCATGAATGGCTGAAAACGGGCCACAAATCATTCACTGCCCGTCAAAACTCTTCCCCGTGGCATTTCTCAGTGTCTGCTTGATGGGACCAGGAGCACAGCAAGGACTGCTGCCCATCAATAACACAGCAAGCACAGGTAGAAAACACAGCACTTTTCACCGGATGTTTGCATTCCAGCTTCAGAAGCAGCAAGAAAAACACAGGCAAAATCCAGGCAATCCAAGCCCACCATCTTCCAGAGCTGGTACTTTAAAATCCTGGAGAGTTTCTAGGAGCTATGGGGATTTGCTCAAGCACCTCAGCTTAGCAGGGTTGATGAGCTCAGTACTTAGCTTAAATGAGAGCCCAAGAGGAGTCCAAAAACTGGTATTCCTGTCATCTCCATACTTCCTAAGATTTTTCCAAAATGGCTAATGCATCCTACCCAGCACAAAATGCCCCTGGCAGGGGTCTAGGAGTCTGGCACTTGTGAACACCCAAGTGCTTCTCTTCTAGTAAACAAAAACATACGGGAACTTCATCCTTTCCTAATTTTTAAAGGCCACAAAGAGACATGAACTGCCTTTCCCTGACCTAACTCTTATATAGGTCAGATGAGCACCAGCCCTGAACTGGAAGTCATGTAATCATGTTAGGACATGGAGAGCCTGAGCTAATAAACCCGGCCTTTCCAAGAGCTTATTGGTTTGGGCTCAGTGCCATGCTGAGGTTAACAAGGTAAAAACCCGTTTAACAAAGGAGACATATTTGACCAACCACAGTCAGGTCAATCATTTAAGATTTAAACATTCCCTCCAGAGGTATTTACCCAGTCAGTGCACGTTGCTATAGTTGATTCTGTACCTTCTGATGCTGCTTTAAATTATATCTCCCAAATCAAATTAGAGTAGAAGAAGCTTTCCTATTTCCTTATTGCAGTTGACAATCGCACGTGGGGTCAGCAGATATTCTGAATTCACATGAGAGAAGCTTGAATCACCTATTACACCCAGGAAAAGAATCTGTAGCTCAAAATATGAATTCCTTTTCTTTCCAAGGTTAAACTAGAACAGTCAGAGTATTCTCGCCTATACTGAGCACACATGTGTATGGGTGTGTTTATCAGCACTGCATTTTATACACTGCTTCATTCAAACCAATATACACTCCAGGTTTTACAGTGTATTTTGGCTCAAGTGTGATTGCTAGGACAGTGTTTACAGCAATATTCAGCGTGTTCTGCATAGCCCTGCCCATCAATCAACACTGTAATAAAGCAGAAAGGGAAATCACTGGAAAAGCAGCAGAGCTGCTGAATTCAAGTAAGCCATTCAAAACTAGTACAGAGAAAATGGAAAGGCAATTGGGTCGAAGTAGCCATTTACCTGTTGTTTAAAGGAAAAAAATAAGTATATACATGCTGCATTATGGTTTGCCTTAAAAAATAACATAGGCTCCAAAGTGTTCATTTTTTCCTGCCTGTTTTCTCTGGGTTAGTGTTTCAAGATGACTGCTGCTCCATATAGATTTATAATATGTATGTGTTTATTCACACATCTCTAAGTCAACAGGAAAGGCAGACCAGAATACCAAATCCATCATTAAATCTACATGTTGGCACCTACAAAAATCTGCAGGGCTTCATTTTTTTCTGGCTAAGATTGAAGGGATAAATTGAAAGAATGAACAAACAAACAAGGCATGTTCATCCTTAAAATACACACAAAAAGCAAGAGAGGCAGAGAGAGGGGGAAAAGAAGGTGGCTTGTAAGATTGTTGGCTTTCAGGTTTGTCTAACAGATCAAGAATAAGTTTAAGAACAGTATAATCTCTGATTCTTTCTGGATGTCACATAGGCTTGCTGACAAACACTGGGGTTCAAAAGCTCCAGCACTGGGCTGGCTCTGAAGCAACATGTGCTATTCCCAATTCAGACACTGGAATGTGATGCAGCTTCCAGCCCTTGCCCAACTTAAATACCCAGGCTCTGCTTCACAGGTTTTATTCTCTCCCCTACTCCCTGTGAAGAACTGCTTCACAGTGTCAGGGTGCACCACCCTGGAGTCCTAATCTTAGAATTAGCACCTCTAGCTGCTACTGTAAAATAAACGGTGATGATGATATTGATGAATTATCGCTTGTTTGGTTGGTTTATTTTAATTTTGCTTTAGTCTAGATCATAAAGAATTAACATAAAAATCAAACTAGGATAAGAGCTGTATACCCAAGGCCCCATAGAATTCCCTCTGAAGTCATTAGGACTTGAATGGAAATTGAAGGAGGCTCCAAAACGAATTCAAGGTAGGTGCTTATGCAGTGCCCTGCTGGGGGTCACAGCAACACCCAGGGTGACAGTCACCTTCAGTGAATCCACCAGACTGTGAATGAAAGCCAATCAACAGAGCTGGGAGTGCAGACAATGCAGGCAGGGCAAAGAAGTGCTCAGCGTGAAAATGAAACCGAGGAGAGATGTTCTTAGCCCATTAAGAGCTATAATGAAATACTGCATCTTGAGTTTGTTGCTGTTAGAAGGAAGCCAGGAAACGAGCAAGAATTCATTATAAAGCTGCTCAAGACCAAAACATGAATCATTGGGTTCTAAAAAAACCCAGTTGTCTAGAGAACAGCATAGATGAAAATGAATGGAATCTCTTTAAATTACTCTCTGTATAGAGTCTTTCACATTCATCCTTTCTGGCTTTCTGATTAGTATCTTTCTGGGATGTGGGTTTTTAAATAATTCCACACCACACTCCCAGCTTCTGCAATCAAAACACTGAAATGGCTCTTGATTCTGCATTTTTCATCTTCATTTACAGGGAAAAATGTCTTCTGCAGTAAGAAATTTGAACACCTACTGTCCTACCCATCTACTGGATATCCCCAAAAGTGTATGCTGAAGGCTCAGTAATCAAATGAGATTAAGATTCTCTCATCACTTTACAAATAAGCGGACTTTTCTATGTTATTGCTGCATAAAGGAGGATTAAATCACCTCTGGAAAGCCCTCAAGATCATTAAAGTGCTGAAAAACTGAGACCTCTCTGATCTCAGCATCCATGACAGGAAAGCAAAAAACCCCAAATCCTACATAGTGAATTGAGAAGACTTCCCTGCAAACCCAGATGGGAACACCTAAAAGGAAAACATGGCAGCAAAACACAGCCTCTGGCTGTTTTGTTCATGCTCTGACCAGTTTCCTGAGAAAAGGAGGCTCGTGTGACCACATGGTGTGCTTATCTATATCTGTCCCTCACATCAAACCCTTTCCAGCTATTTCTGAGCCCTCTAGCAATTACAGCTTCCATGTGACAGCTCCACTGAAGGAGCAGCAGTACTGGGAGCTGAACTGCTGTCAGTCATGGGGGAAACCACCTCAAAGCTGGAAGCTTCACATGTTCTAAGAACCAGAAAAACACAACTTGAGTTAATTTCTTACTAGATGTGTACCTCATCAGACCAAAGAAATCCAACCACAAGATACAAGTCGGTTGACAATTCTGTTCCCTTATCTCACAGCTGGCTGGCTGGGACCATCCCTGTGGCAGGAGTTTTGCTAAAAAAGATGCTGCACTGGTTATTCTGTTAACCAAGACTGCTTGGAGAAGCATAAGAAAGAAAAAAAAAATTCAAGAAAAATCAGAAACTACAGAAGACTGCTTAAGTCCTCGAGTTTCTCATAGGAACACGTCCCACTCATGACTGCTGGAGTGGATTTTACAAGACTTACTGTGATGACATCCAAAATTTATTACAGCTTTTACAACAAGACCATGTCTAGTAAAGAGTGATGTAGTGACAACATTTACTTGTCTGGATTTAGCTTCTTTGGGCACATAAATATACTTTTGTACTTCAAGAGCAGCCATAGCTGCCTACTAAATCTTGACTAATACAAGGCAGCTTTGTAGACCTTTAAACACATGTACCAACTTGGTTCTGTCTCCTTCACAAATCTGCTTCCTTACTACCTGCACAGTCAGTCCCAAGGCCCTGCTCTGCTCATCTTCTGTCAACTCAAGCTTCTAAAATGAAAGTCTTTGGAAATCATGCCTTTAAACTCCTATGCTTTCTGAGAATGGAATTCTTTACTTTCAGAAAGTGGCCAAGTTTGTTTTCCCATCTCCTCAGTTACAAAACAAACTGAAAACTTTATCTGTCTTCCTTGGTACATGCATGATGAATTTTGAGCAAATTCATTTGAAAACCAATTTATTGACCACAGGTGTGAGAACCCTACTGTACATATAAATCAAATAGTAGATTTCTAGTAAGCACTGAACAAGGTATTTTTCTGGTGTAATGGTTTAAAAAGACAATCTAAAAGAACATTAGAGTAAAATAGCTGGAAAAAACTAGCAATATTTCACGTTGCAGTTTTTGGGGAGCCAGATTTGAAACATCTTGAAGTGTCCTGAGTTCCAGAAAGCAGCCTGAGTCTGATGTCAGAAAATCAGGCCCCTTCAAGTGCCTCATGCTCTTGTTGTTGACCACTTCACAGGTAAAAATAATACCTTCCATACACACTGCACTCACTGATATCCTGGTTACCAAAATCAAATAAGGACTAGGGGATACTTTGCCAAGTAACTTGACTGCATTTGAAAACCCTGAATCCAGCCAGGAGTAGCCATAATAACAGCAGTGATAATCCAGCCTGACCCCAGCCCTGCTGTCCGTGTCACACCAAAAGCTGGCTCAGCTCCTGGTGGCTGCCCCAGCAGCCTCCCAGCCTGAGGCTGGCCTTGCCCTTCCCTCCAGGGGGCTCCTGGAGCTTACTCAGGGAGCTGGGGCAGAAATGAGGGGAAGTCTCCAGGACAGCCTTCCCAAGCTACCCAGAGAAGCCTGACCTACCAGCCCCAAAAGCCACACTCCCTGCCCCAAGGCAGGGCACTACCCAGACCCATCACTTTTACTTCCAAGAAGGACTGATGTCAGACAATCAAATCCATCATGACTGCACCAAGAAGTAAAAAAAAAAACCCAAAAACCAATAAAATAAGTCCCTACTTAAATGTTAGTTTGCCTACATTGTACAGTATCCCCTGTATGCCACAAAGGGCTCAGGCTATTTCCACGTTCAGTTTTGTTGTTGCTGTTCTTATAAAAACACATTGTTCTTTCCCTGTGACATTTCTTCATATCTTTGAAAGAATGCTCTCTGCTACCACAAAATATTTGGCTTGAATCCTCCAGTGAGGAGGAGCCAAGGGTTTGGCTCATGTTTTAAAAACAAAAGAAATATTACCCTAAACATAAAACAAATGAGTGCAACTGTAACAGTAGATGGAGATAGAGCTCCTAGCACAACCTATGAATAATTCCAAGTCCTATTAGAAGTAACACAGCTTTCTGAATTTCCCTAGAAAACAGCATGTCATGATTAGGTTCCAGCTTGACTGAAATGCAAAATACCACTTTTTTCAAAGACAGAGCTGAACAAAAGACAATATGCAGTGCAACAACTTAAATTGCAAAGTATATCCACTTACAATCTGAAATTGTGTAAGACAATGTGTGCACACGTAAGAACAGAGATATTAAAAGAGGGCTCTTACCTCCGTCCCCAGATCCTGAGCCAGCATCTGAGGAAAGAACAGAAAGGAATTTATATTCATGTGCTCCAGCATGTGCTGTGAGCATGCAAAGCAAGGCTTCAGTGAAGTGTACTACAGTGTACCTCGCCTTTGATGGCATCCCTGGGTAAATTATTGAGATCTAATCTGAATGTAATTCACTCAAGCCATCTTTCTCGTGTCTCTATTTTTTTTTTTCTTTAAAGTCCCTCTATCAGATGAAAATAACGTAAGCCACAGAATGCTGCAATGCCCTTAGAAGTCTCCACCTCGTTTTGTCGTACTTAGACCAATAAATCTTTGTTCCCAACAGTAGTACAAAGTTACTACTTGGTCACTACTAAATCCTCACCAAGGAGAAATTTTAAAACCCATTTGTAAATTTGTATCATTATCTTTAGGAAACAGGACATCCCATCAAATTATAACTAGTTGCAATAAATCATTAAATTACTATTATTCAAAGCCTTCAGGTAAATTATTAAAATGCCATTTTTTTCAAAGTTGTTGCTGAGTTTCAAAACTGAGTGCTTTCTTTTTTCTCTGCTCGACATTTTGTTGTTTGGAATGATGAGAGTCACAAATTTAGAAAGTGCAACATCACAAAACTGCCAAGCCCAGAGCTTCAGTAAGAAACTTTCTAAGCAAGGCAAAGCACGGAAATGCACACACACAGGACTACCAAAAATAATGCCTAAGAGGAGTTTCTTCTGCTGGGAAAGGAGGGAGGCTGCCATCCTATCCTCCCCCTTAGTGAAACAGTCATGCATTTATCAGCATCAAGATTAATAGAAAGAGTCTGGAAGAGCTGCTTTGGGATGAAAGCACCCTGTGAACTTTAGATCTCATTTACTGACAGGGAGGTCTGGTGGATCTGAACTTGCACATGCCATCACTGCTCAAAACTAAGAAAGAAAAGGAAAATCTTCACTAAATAATTGATTGCAAGAATTGCTTCAAATGGTAGATTTATTCAGCAAGGCTGCAAAGGACAGCTGCAAAAGGTGGCTGAGAAAGGGAACAGAAATAACAGCATTTTCCCAGTGACCTTGTCCTGGATTTTCCTGATCTGATCCTTTGTCCTGATGCTCTTTCCCAAATGAGCTACTGAGGAAAGAGGGAAGGAAGGTCTGCACTACACTGCCCTCATGGCTCTGGGAAGCTTTGCTTTTCCAGGTGTGCCAGACCTCCCCAGCACAGGAAAAGAAACCTGCTATCACCTGCGTGCCACAGTGAGCTACCACGGTGTCTGGCTCCCTGCAGGAAAAGGACCTCGTGTTCCTCCTCCTGCCCAACCCTTCAGGGCCCAGACCCCTGCCAGGCAGGGCCAGAAGGGCTGCTCACTGACACATCTCCCAGAAGCCCAGGTCTCTGCTGGGGGTTCTTCAGCACCCTCTCTCTCTCCCCATCCCATAGGGAAAACCTAAGGAAAATGGCTGTTCCCTTCTCACTGAGCTCCTCCTTGGGAAAAGGAAAAAGAGGCCAAAGACATTGATCAAGACTTCAGGAAAACATCTTTTTTTTCCTTCTCTCTTTCTGAAATCCACAGTGTGTTTCAAAGAGAACACTGCCAACACAGTCATTGCCAGCAGGCAAATATGTTTCAGAAAAGTTGCAGAAATGCACTGAAATTACCCCTTTAATCAAAAAGTTTGAACCAAAAAGACCAGTTGCTGTGCTGAGAGAATTTACTAAGTTGAACAAATCCTACACCACAGTAGATTTTGTCAGCCCGAGCTCCATTTAATACCAATTTATGGACAAAAAAATTGCAGCATGTGTTTTTTTCTTCTTGAATATTGTCAGGTAACAGCTTCAGAGAAGAACAACATTTCCAGAGAAAGGAGTTTATTTTCTCTCAGGTGTATGAAACATGAAATTACAGCACTGAAAAAAGTTTGTCTAATGTACTTTTTATTGACTCCTCCATCCTCAGCCAAGAAAAAATTCTGCTTTAAGTTTAAAGAACTCTCTCAAGAACAAAGGCTTACTCCTGCTCTTTTCAAGTTAACTTCACTGCCCACCTCTAACAGATACGGAGCACGAAAGAAAAACATCAAGAACTCCTGCACATAAGCAACTGGGTTTTCCTGACAGGTTTTGCTCATTCACCTTTCTAGCTGTTTTCATACCAGCTGAGATATGAACAGCTCACGAGGCTCAGAGTTGAGCAAAGCTGTCTCACACGCCAGTCAGTTTTCTCAAGTCCAGAACAAAACACCTGTGGCACAGACCTGTTCATTATGTGTGCTTTGGACTAAATCTTCAGCTGGTATAAATTGGCAGGACTCATTACAGCCAGTGGTCTGTTGAATCATACCAGCTGGGGATCTGGCCCTACAAGGATAAGGAAAAACCTAAGAAACTGGATTGCAGGCAATAATGCTCCAGTTCTCTCTCTCCAGATTATGGAGAGGTTTGTGGTAATCCAGATGCCCATTTATCAGACATCTGCTCACTTAATCTGCTACCAATTCACTTGTCGTAGCAGCTCAGAAGTGTAGGCAGGGCACAGGATGATCAGGAGCACAAGACACAAATTAAAAAACAAATTTATTTCTGTGCTGAACTCTTCCAGACAGTGCCAGGGGTACAGTGCACCAGGGACTGTGAGCCTATAGTAAGTTACTTAAAAGGGAAGGATGGCAGTGACTTCTCATGCCCCCAAAAAATTAACCAGTAATGAATTCAAAGCAAGAATTTAAATGGTTTTTGCCACCCCCAGGCCATTTCCCTGGGGGGTGTGGCAGGGTTGGCAGGCAGCCTGGAGTGAGTTATACGTACCAGTGGCACACGATCCCTCGGACACCAGCAGGATTTCACTCTGCTGCTTGCAGGCAGCCTGCTTCAAGTAGCATTCGTTCTGGTAGGTGTCACCATTGGAGCCACACACGGGCACGTAGTCATTGTTACACTGATGGGAAGGGACAGAGAGCAGCAGTTAGTCACACGGGCAGGGGGCACAGCACCCATTTGGGTGCCCCCACACACACACCCCCTGCTCCTTGCCAGCATTAAAACCCTGGGAAAACAACAGAGAGGGCCACTGACAATCTTTTCTCACCTTTACAGCTACCAGGGGAGAGGGAGGGGTATTTTTAAAAAGAAAAATCAGATTTGAAGAGATTAGGGGAAAGGTAATCTGAATGGGCAAAGTGTTCAGTAAGTGCCCCAGAGAGGTCTCTCACTGCCAGCAGGAGCAGGGGGCATTCCCAGGGAAGGACTACGGGCAAGGCAAATGACTCCTCACATCTGCAATAACAGCTCCTGTGTTTCCATTGGATGGCTCCAGACAAACAGTAATGAGCAGGCTCTCTCTTCCCCTCCTCCTGCACACACAGCCCCGCAGTGCTACGGAGGGCTGCACACACACAGGTGTGTGCCTAACTGTTCAGGTACTGACTGGACAGAGGGAAATTACTTCTGAGACACCAACGATCAAAGTCCGTCCCTCTTTGTGCACAGACATTTCTGCTCCTGGCAAGCTGCAGCTGGGATGCTCCATAAAGGTCCAAGCTCTCCCCATGGTGGCCAGTGGGCAGGAGCAGCAGCACTGCAGCAAGCCCAGCCAGTGCAGAAGTTTCTCCCACCACGCACCCCTGCTTTGGCTCAAACTCCTGCTGAGCTCTGCCTGATTTCCTCTACCACTGGAAGACAGTTTTGCCCCTTCTCGTTCATTTAAAAAAAATAATCATTTCATTTTAGACTGAAAATTGGGCAACCTACGGGGTGCAGTTATCACAAGATAATCATGCTTGGAGGCTTAGAAATACTTGGATGTGCCCAGTACATGGCAATTATACCAGGGATATGATTATCTCGTGATTACCCTGCTCCTGGTATGCCTCATTGTTTAATTAGAACAAATGGAATGATCACAATTATTATTTACAAATGCTCACCTCTGCCTAAATCCAAGTAAAAATTTAGAAGAAATCATACATCTTATTTAGCTGTATCATGCCACAGTGTGTCTGAGGTGTGTTTGTTGGGCACAATGTAAAATGTAGAACAGAAATATCAGGGATATTAACATCAAAAATGCTTTAAACTGAGTGACTACAGAAGTGATTAACACAAACAATTGCATAGATTGCATTAATTGCAGGCCTCCACACAGAGCAGCTGCCAAGAAATTATTCATAGTTGGTCAGAGTGACATTTTGATTGGGCCAAAACAAATGACATTTTCCTTTTGCATTGTATTCTCTTCAATCTTCCCAAGATGTTGCCCACCCCCAGCAGCCTCTTCCTGCAGAACAGGGAAGAAAAACAGCAGCCACAACAGTAGAAATCCTCTCATTCTGCTCCTCACGAAGGATTCCTCCATGCAGAGATTTTAAACTGTTGATTAAAAATGTTTCTAGGCTATTTTCACCATTACGTTCCAAATCTGAGCAATGTTTCAAGCATAAAATGCCAACTTCATCCAGAAGCTCAACAGCAATTGCTAGAGGCTGATCTGGAATACATAACCAGGACAATTAACACAATCGTGCATATTTTTTAAAGCATGAAGCATCAAATCACGCTTGCTTTAGGTGTAATATCTGCTTGTCACCCAAGGATTTGTGAGGAATTTGGCCTGGAGTATCTCAACAGGCTTTCTTACATGTAGAAACAAGGTTGGATTCTTTGCCCAAGAAACACAGCAGCAACTTTTCTGCCCAAGAAACACAAAGGCAACTCCTCTGCTGCTTTTGCCCAGAGCAAGGGACGATCTTTGACACGGACTCAGCTGCAGATCTGAAAGGCCAGACAGCCCCACATAAAGGGTGAAATCCCAATCCACACAGAGGAGTGCTTTGTACCAGGCTGGAACTTCTTTCAAAGGTAGGCAATTTAAAAATGCATTTGAGAGACATCAGGATCCCAGGAAGTATTAGTACTCCACTCTTCCTACCAGCACCTTTGGAAAACTAGGATTCAGATGGAAAAGGCGAGAGCCATAAGGAGCAAAGGGAGGGATAGCTTCCATATGGATCCTGCCTTGGCTTTGAGCTGGAAATTGTAGTGGAAGTTACCCAGGAAAGAAAACAAGACCACCAATGAGAGGGTTGTGATGTTGGTCACCAGGTGGCTCCTAACCCACTAGAGCTAGACTCTTGTGTTTGCCTATGCTGAATCCTGTACTCACAGCTCATCACGATCACAGAATACTTCCTGCTAGTGCTGGAGGATATCAGGTGTTGTTCCATCAGGCTAGTGACATGGTTTTGTCATTGGTTTAGGGCTCACTAGACCAGGCCCTAGGTGTAGGGATGATTCTTCATCCCCAAGTAAATTGAGCAAGCCCTCAGGGAAATCCATGTTAAAACTCCCACTAAACCCAGCAGCACAGTGCCACACTGTTCACTTCTCTCTTACACATGCCAGTTTTAACATACAGCTGTAGAGCAGGGAAATGGACTCATGCAATTCCATCAAGTGTCAGTCAAAGGCTGCCTTCCTCAGCACCTGCAGCCTCGAGTGCCCACTGTTGCAGCCAGGGACAAACCATCTTTGGGAGCCTCTGAAACACTGCTGTGCACTGAAAGCAGGTGGTTTGTTTCCTAAAGATAATGGTAACCTGTATAATCCTCCTCCTGGTAACACTGTTAAAAGCTTGACCTCCTCCTACTTTCATGGATCAACTACTCCCAAAATGCCACCCACATCTTGAACCAAGCAGCACAGAAATATATTCTGGAAATATAACGAAGCTGGAAATTGGACAGGTGATGTTCAACAGGTCATCAGGACAGGTGATGTTGCAGCTCCACAAACACTGCAGCACGTGGAAGACTTAACATGCATGAAAACAGGAGTCCTTCCTCCCATAAAAAGCAGTGACTGTCCACAGGCTTGGTGACTCAAGAGGAAAGACACTGACGGAAATATCTGGTATATTTTTGATATGTTCATGAAATGTAAGAGGGAAGAGCCCAGCTGCCAGACCTATGGCTTTGGGCAAACAGGTACAACCCCAGCAAGCCATGTCCCCAACCACTTGCCTGCTGGCACAGCTCTACACACCTTCTGTTGGACCCACTGAGTCTGAGGGAAGGAAGGGCTGGTGGTTTCCCACATGCTCAGCTCTCCTGCAGGAGCCAGCACTGTTCCAGCGCCTTCCCTCCCTGCCAGCACCAAAGTCTGGGCTTGTCCTGCACAGGGGATGGGTCTGCATCTCCTGAGCAGAGCAGGACATGGTGTTTGTCAATAAAATACATGTCTTACTGAGAGCTGTCACAGTAGACTGTGACAAGAGATCCAGCCAATATGAACTTCTCTCTCAGCACATGCCCGCTGGCTCTCCAGAGTTGGAGGTCTAACTTGGGTGTTCCAGAGCAGTCTGAGCATACTTATCCATCCTTTCAAATAAAAATAAATTCACTTTAACTCCACTTGAGCAGACATGAAGCATCTGTAATTCTGGATTGAACAAACCCAGACAAAGACTGCAGAAGCCCTGCTCTCCACTTCTATGTTCTCAGCCCTTCAAGACACAGGCTGGTCAGCCCAGAACTTTTCATTAGTATGGAGGCGAAATGAGCTCTCTATCCTTGCCTATTCTCTCACATTTCTGAAGAAGACATAAAACACAGTTATAGTGATGAGGAGTCTGCTGTTGATTTGCTCACTATCACCACAAAGAGTTGTCACTGAAGTGGGAGCCCTGAATTCTGATAGGGGTCCCTCTTACTCATGGCATAAGTTACCTGGCCAGCTCTGCCTCACTTAGCCAGCCTCAGACACCACACTAGAAATTAATTTTCTACTCCAGTGGCATATCTTCTTGGCTTGTCACACTGCCCACTGATGTTACAAGAGAAGCTAACATCCCCCCAAGCTCTGCCTGTATCAAAGCGCTCGCGTTTGACTACAGAAGCCCCCGGCACCACAGCGCCCTTGGCAGCGCTGGCACAGCATCAGCCACAAGTAATTTGCCCTCCAAGGTCACAGTCAGCCCTGCGGCACCACAGAGGGCTCACAGCTAGACAAAGAGCTCTGAGTGTTTACAGGGCCTGATCCAAAGGCCACTGAAACCAAGGACTGCAGTTGATTTCAACCTATTTCCTAACAATCGGGCACACAATTGCCCAACTCATTCTTTCGATCTTATTTACATATTCATATAGCAATTGTCTGATTTCCTTAAATCTGTTTCAACTGTCCCCTACAGAACTGCTAAACTCAGCATACTTAGACTGTTCACCTCTCAAAGAGGGGACCACACAGCCTGGAGAGGTTTACCTAGCTTCATTTACCCCAAATTACCAGGCATTAGCACCCTGCATTGGGAAAACAAGCTCCCAATGCCTCTTCCCTGCCAATGGCAACATCTGAGTTTGCACCCTCCAGGCTATGAGTTCACTGCTTTATGCCAAATGTCAACAGCAAACAGGGACCAAAGACAAGACCCAAGTACTCTCAGTTGCTGCTCTAAGTTCCCGAGACTCACGGCACAATATCTGCCCTGGCTTACCACCAGGCAATGGGACAAGTCACAGACGTTTCACTGCCTTACAGATTTTTCTTAGAAAGATAAAACAGACCAGACCACAACCCTTGTATCACTGCATATGCTGAGCCAAGGCAAACACTCGAAACAGCATTCTCACGCTGAATTTTTGATTGCATGCAAACTCCAAATGGAATAAAAGACTCCCATAGTCAATATGAATTCCCTTCCAATATGGGAAACACAAGCGTTTAAGAACTACTGTCTTGCTCTCATTAGAGAAAATTCCTTCCTTGTTTAAAATGAAGGAACTTATCACTTGGGTTTTATCTCCAAAGGCACATTTGGCTCTAGAAATACAAACGATACTTGCAATGCTTTAACGTGAATGGTCTATCAAAGCTCAATATTAACACAGTCATTACAGATGTGCCCAGTCTTGAGCTGTGCACTATTTGGCCTGCTCCACTGTAAACACTCAAATCGGCATTGTAAGTTTCACAACTCCACCAATCCACATTAAAATGCAGAAAAACATTGGGGCATAAACACACACACAACCCTGTGCTGGTACATGCTTTAAACTCCTTTAATTTGTGCGGTTTCTATTCAGGTCATTATTTAAAGACCAGCTGTTCTGCGAGTTAGCTAAAACATTAAATGGAATCCTTCATAATGAAATCATCTGACTTTGAGAAGGGCTGAGGTTTAGACGTAGCTGAGAGAGGAAGAGAGAAGAAATAGAAGAAAAACCCCTTACTACTCAGTAATAGCTCTCCTAAAACTATATAAAACCTAAAGGAAGTTCATCATTTTGGAACAGAGGGATTGCTCCTTAATCTGTTCAGCTGGGCAGATAAACAGACAGAAGCATTGTCACTATGCAGCCCTTCCTGAAAATATTGCATAAGCACATTACAGATCCATTTCTTTAACTAGATCAGAACTCCGAATACAATAAGCCATGATCTGTATCAGAAATGAATTTAGAAAGGACTCTAAATCCTTGTTAAAAGGGCAGGGATGAAAAATCAGAAATGCACAACCTGGAACTGCAGACCCAAAGGGACATTTAAAGCCACAGCATCTGCGTTTTCCCAGAGAAACTTATGTCTTCTTGCCACCAGTTGGTTCTCCTGCCAGCTTTTATACACACTGCCAGGTTTTCCCTCTAACTTCTCTGCACATAGAGAAATAAATTGCCAAGTGATAGGTTATAAAGGGAGATCCTTGATTTGTATTCTCATTAGTGAATTAGAGAACGAAATAGCAATCTTCTTACCTTGAACTGACAGACACAAGTCACACTGTCTCCAATCCTTAAACACTCCCCATCAAATTTACAGGTATTGGTGTCGCAGAGAAAGAGATCATTTTCTCTGTCATCATAACCTCAAATGTAAAGAGAGGGGAAAAAAAAAAGTCAGCTTTGGTCTAGCAAGAGGAACAATACAGGATGATTGCATTTTAATGCACACAGCACAATAACCTTGTTGATGAAATTGATAGAGTCCAGATTTCCTTTTGTCCTTCCCTGTCCTCAGCTTTTCACTTTTCCTCTTGTTTCCCCCTCGGTGTTTCTCTCAGTTCTTATTCCCCACTACCTCACACACTTTTTTTTTCTATTTCATGGACTCGGTTTCCTCAAAAGTCACCTGGTAATTATGCTATTTCATGGCTCTGGGTTGGAAATGTCATCAACTTATCCCCATCCGATCACAAATCTGTTGGACAAAAGTCCAAATCGGAATTTCTCCAGCCCTTGACACAACAAAGCCCCCAATAATAAAGACAAACAGGCTGTGTGTTTTCTGTGATGGTCTGCCTGATCCCAATGAAGATTGATGACCTCTAAGTTAACAGGAGAAGTGCCAGGCTCCCCATGAGCCGCTGAGTGAACCGAGCTCTTTGCTTTCATATTCTCCAGGAAAAACCAACAGATCTGACTGAACATTCAGTTCACGAATACAAGCATGAATTTCAGATTTCGCTAGCTGACTTCCCACTCCAACAGCGAGTGGCAAGATACTAAACAAAACAGCTATATCAGACTCCAAACCCATTAAGATCTGAATCCATTGATTTTTTTAAAAAAAAACATCCGAGTGCTCTTAACTGTATCTCTCGCTACATGCTTAAAACGAAGAGCTCACAGCGCAAATTCCCCCCGATCTAACACGTCATGTGCGATCCGCGCAGCACCCCAAATAACGCTCTTCGCCTTAGAAGGCTACCACAGTCTAATTTCCGAATTATTTTACGTATCGGAGAAGGACCGGCTGCTGACCTGCACAGGGAACCCGTTACAAAGGTCAGCCTGACTTTAAGACAGGGGCAGCGGGTTCCCGGTGTCGCGACGCCGACAGCCCGATCCGCTCTCCGTTCGGTGCGCACGGAAACGGCCGCCCGCAGGACGCGCACACGCGGCCCCGTCTCCCGCTCCCGCAGCCGCACGCCGAGTGCCCCGTTCCAGCGCAGAGCCGCGCTCCGGCGGGGCCGGGGCTCTCTCTCTGCCCGGGGAGCCTCCCGCACCGGCGGAGGGCGCGGCTGCCGCGCCCGGCACCGCGGAGTGGGGGACAAGCGGGGCCCCGGGAGCTGCGGTCGCACCGGGAACAGCGGCGAGTCCCGACGCCCGGGACTTTTAGCCTTCGCTATTCCCGTGCATTCAACGGGACGCGGCATCACCCTCTGAAGTTGCCTCCCCCGGGCTCGTCCGCGCAACTCCGAGCGCCCGGCGGG